>JAUMHA010399238.1:0-11344 GCA_032359765.1 Saxidomus gigantea | reverse complement strand
TGCTATACACCGGGCATGTAAAGAACCAAGGGGTCCATTCGTAAAAGAGCTAGGGTCTGGTACCCGGATTCCCTTGTATCTGCTTCTGTCTCAAAAAAAAGGACCACAATGGAAATAAGAGCTTGCTCTTTATTGTGTTATCCTCGGTACTTGGTACTGAAAAAATACAAATGTGGGGGGCAGGCACGACGGAGGAGGATCTGATAGATCAAATTGAAAACGCTGTTGACAAGGGTGATGATGATGTAGGGCCCGACGTAAATAACAAACTTTAAAAGATAGGCAACAAAGCGCTTGAGAAACAACTCATCAAAGATACTATTAAAGGTATATAGGATCTGTAATCTAAGCTAAACAACTCTTCTAAAGTCATTGTGCAACGTGTGAATCCTGAAATATGGAAGAAGCTCAAATCAATCCAGAGTCTTATAAAGAGAGATATCTAGCTGATGAACATTCAGCGAGACATAACTATTTACAATGCAAACAGTCTGCTTATTACATTTATTGACAAAGAGACTCAACTCCGCAAATGCACTGTTTCTGCTTGAAAATGCCAATACCAACTTTTCATTGCAACGGAGACAGTTGCCACGCCCCATATCATTTGTGACGCAAATATCACTGATCAATTATTTGATGATGACTTAGGCAAACCTTTGAAAGAAGCCAGACAGGCTTCAGATGTTGACAGGGAGTCATATTACCAGCCACGTCACCATCAGAGACAGGTAAGTTATGAAACAAACTGGAGAAGGGGAGAACTCCAGAAGAAGATGCCTGTAACAACGAATACATCAAACGTAAGCAATGATCACTCATCATGTTGCCAGGAATATCTAAAAAGTAACCATGGTAGCTTGCAAACTTTTATTGAAGAAACAATAACAAAATGCCACTTGACAATAGCTCGGTTTACATGTGGCCATATACAACATTATCTTAGTGATTTGCAGACTACATTTATTACGGCTGATACAGAGGTGTTGCAGTTTGTAAAGAGATTGCAAATAGACTTTGTTTCAGAACCTTTTCAAAGCTTTATTTCAAAGCATACTGACTTTACGGAGAACGATCATGTCATCATTACATAGGCGCACATGGCGTAATAGTAGATAGTTCTAATGAACAAGGTTAGTTTATATCATCTATATTTCTAAGACCAAAAAAGAATGGCACATATCGTCTGATCTTAATCTTATAAAAAATAAACAAGTTTTTTCCTTCTCACCATTCTAAAATGGTTTCTTTGCAACGTGCAATACTTATGCTTAAACCAGGTGTTAGTATGGCGTCCATTGATCTCAAAGATGCCTATTACAGCATTCTAGTAGCAAAGAGTTTTCAAAAATACTTGAAATTGCAGTATAATCAAACACTACACGTTTACAGCATATCATAATGGTTAGCAATAGCCCCGAGAGTGTTCACTGAATTGCTTAATCCTGTATTTGCAAAGCTAAGGAAAGAAGGTCACCTTTCTGTAGCGTTGATTGATGATTCATTTCTACATGGTTCATCTTCACAGGTATGACATTGACACTGATACCTTTTCAAGTCTTTGTTTTCTTATTCAACCTTTGGAATTAGTCTAAGTACTATCAAATTCCCTGTTTTTTTTGTTTTTTTTAATTCATTGTCTCTAACAGTAACAATAACTGACAAAAAGCAGCAAAAATGAAGTCTGTAATCTCTGAATTCCAATTACATTTACAAGAAACATAAAAAATGCCAGGCTTGCATGGTCATTGGCATGTTAGTTGAAGCTTTCCTTGCTGTACCTTACGGTTAACTCTTTTATCATCGTTTAGAACATGAAAAGATCCTGTCCCTAAAACAGGCATGTGGCAATTATGACAGTTTAGTCCTGATAAGCCCATCCTTTAATGAAGATTAAAAGTGGTGGCTAAACAATATATCTGACTGTCACGCGCCTGTATCCTATGGGAAACCGGAACTTATCATTGAAACTTACAGCAGTTTAAGGGGTTATTGATTTTCGTGTAAATCTGTAAATGTTATTCCTGGGGGTCCATGGAAAGACTCTGAATGTGCACATCATATTAATGTCCTGCAGTTGCAAGCCGCATATTTTGGTTAAACATTCAAATACGTTAAATATCACGGTAAATATCACTGCGGCCTAGCGGCTTATCGGCCAAGCGGTCTAACAACATCATTTCAAATTAAGATATGTTATATTTTATCATTGAAATATGACTTATTGTGCAAAGAAGAAACATTCAAAACACGATTTCATTTTAAAATAACAAAAATACTTTGTTCATTAACATAACAGATCCTAGCGGCCTATAATCCCAAGCGACCCGGTGGCCCAGCGGCCTGGCGGCCTTACAGCAACGTTTCAAATTAAGATATGGTATATTTTATCATTGATATATGACTTATTGATAATTTCAATAAATTATTCATCATATAAACCAGTCTATTATTTAAATTTAGAATTGGTCATCAAATGTAGAATCGATTTATCTCTGGGCATAATTTCTTCAACAGTTTGCCCATTCCGTGCATGGACAATCGAGTTAAACACTTCATAGGCCATTGTACAGTATTTGCATTTGTCCATTCCGTGCATGGAAACATTTGCTCATTCAATGCATTGGCATTTCTAGCATGTATATTGTAAAGACTTTGCATTTGTCCATTCCGTGCATGGACAAATTGTGCATTCACTTTATGGGAATATGTTCAGAGTTTGCATTTGTCCATTCCGTGCATGGACATTTTTCCACAGCTCAACTGTACATATGCTGGGCACATAACTCGGAGCAGGGTTACACATTGATACATTTGTTTCTGAGATTTGACCGGCTTGTCTGTGAATGTTTGATAGACTCACAAGAATCACAACCTTAGGCACTGTACCATGAATATAATGCCACGGGCACTCTCACAAGATGAGGCGTTTCCCTTCATTCTATTTTTCAGGTTCTTCTAAAATGAAGTGTTTGTGGGAAACATGTCCTTCTTTGTAATAAACAACACAAAAACATTCTGATTTGAATATATCACATGTATTACAGCATAATTATCAGTCAACAATACAACCATAAGTATGGCTAAAACGTTTCAACAAAATAAGTTACCTTGCTGAAATAAGATTTAAAGCTGTATATTGAGTAGCAAGCATCAATGGATCAATGGAAAATTATTTTCTGTGCATCATTTGCATATTCAGATATAAAGTCATTGCAAAAGTCATTAAAGTATAATGAACCAGACGATCAAATTTAATCTCTATGTGCATACACACAAAGGGCAATAACTTTGCTTGCAAATTTTGATGTGAATCCACATTTGCCTATCTCTACATGCAAGCATACAAATTGTTGTTTACATCTTTTGAACATTGTCTAGATATGGCTCCAGACAGACAAATGTACTCTATACAAACAAAATAGCCAAGATGGCTCTTGATCGCTCACCTGAATCAACTGAGAATATCATCCATTAACTTGGTGACCTGGTCTTTCATCCCATGTGATCTAGTTTCAAACTCAACCTAGAGTTTATGAAGGTAAACATTCTGACGTATTTCCAGGATGATTGTGTAGAAAGTGTGACTTCCAGAATATTCACAAAATTGTGCCGTGACCTAGATCCTAGGCTTCACATCTGGAGTTAATCAAGACATATATGTTGATCACAATGATTAGGTGAAAATAATGTGACTGCTTGATTTGAACTAGTAACCTAGTTTTTGAGTCCACGTAATCTACTTTGAAACTTGGTATATTTTTTATTTAGACAAACATTCTGACTAACGTTCATGATGATTGGGTAGAAAAGACTTTCAGGAAGTCACCAAGGTTGTTCTATGATTTGACCTGGTAACCTAGTTTTTGTACCCATGTGACCCAGTTTTGAACTGACTTAATGTTTACCATGACAAACATTGGAACCATCCTTTATAATGATTAAGTGGAAATTATGGCTTACAGACTGTTTACAAGGCAAATGTGAACAGGCAGGCAGGCAGGCAGTGGACACTGTGCAACCATTAATGGTCATCTATTGGTCGGTCGACGTTTACCTCCCTACTAAGTTTAAGGATCTAAGTTCCAATGGTTTTCCAGTTATTCAACATAAATATGTGACCTTTACCTGTGACCCAGTGACCTAAATATTAGCAGTGGTCAGCTCCGGTCAAGACCAACCTCCCATCAGTTTGAGGATCCCAGGGCAAACGATTTTCAAATGATTGAACATTTAATGCTTGACCTTGAACCTAATGACCTAAATATCAGTAAAGGTCACCTACTGGTCCATGATGTAAGAGGATCATAGATTCAGTGATTGCCATGCTACTTGTCATAAATGGTAACCTCAAGGGCGTGGTCAAATTTTACAAGTTGGGTAACTTGAATAATCTTAAGAGTCAGACTACTACACAACCTTGCAGTTTTAAACACAAGAGCCTCGTTTTTTGGAACGTATCTCAATACTCTTTTAGTATTTAATTATCCACAACATGTGAACGTGATTTTCTATCATTTGACCTAGTGGCCTAGATTCAGATCCTAACTACCCAATTTTCAAACTTTACTTAAATGTTATTTAGACAAACATTCTGATCAAGTTTCATAAAGATTGAGCTTAACTTGTGAAATGTAAGAATGCTAACACGGTAGTTTTGACCTAGATGATCCCCTTTCAAACCCAAATGTGAATACTGTCACCAAGTTTCATTAAGATTGAGTTATAACTGTGGCTTCTAGAGTGTTTACAAGCAGACAGACACATGTTCTACCCAGAGGTAGTCTCACGTGTATCGGTGCTATAAACCGGGCATGAAAAAGTACCAAGGGGTCTATTCGTAAAAGAGGTAGGGTCTCGTACCTGGATTCCCCTGTATCTGCATATGTCTTTCTTCAACCTTAGCCTGTCAGGAGTCTTGGCATGTTCACACAGGGGGATATCACTCTTTACAAACAACAATTCTCAAAAATGGTCTTTAAATGAGTAACTAATACGTTTTCCCTGCAGGTTTTGATATCTGAACAAGTTGTATGTTCTCACGTGTTGAAGGAAAAATTAGACAGGCCGATATACCTGACATATGGTCTTACACCTCTTGGAGTGTACACAATGTTTAAACTTATATCTTTCAAGAAACTCAAGATATGTAGGAATATTCTTAAGTTTGTCAAAATCGAATTCTGTTTTTTTTTCTAAATGTCTGTCAGTTTAGATTTATGTGTTTGTATTAACCACTATTTCGATTTTACATATTTTCATTCTAGGGAACAAGGCTGATTATTAATAAATTACTTTTTCTGTGGCCTTTTTTGTGTTAAATACAGCATACGTTTGAAAGTCGCGGTTTTATGAACAGGAAAATAGGCCTGCGTTTTCAAAACTTTAACATAAGTTAACATTAAGTAGTACGTCCCGAATGGGGACAATCTCAACCTTAAAAAATATTTTCGAAATCTGCAGCATCTGTTGAAATCTGAAATGTCAAAAATTTGAAGACATTTAAACATTTAATTAAAAGGAGATATCGTTCTTGTTGCCCACCCCTACTAGAAACACTAGCATTATTCAAAATTACCCTAAAATGTTTGCAAGTATTTATGTATAATTGTCTTTTGTTTTAAGGTTCCAGGTTATATTACAGGAAATGTAGAATTACAAAAACAAATTGTTAAAATCTACGAGTTCAACACGGGTAATATAATTAAATGACAAAATATACAATATCTTCATTTTAAATAGGCTTCTAAGTGGCTTGGCTGCTAGGCCGCTGTGATGTTGATGAACAAAATCTGTCTGTTTTTTAATAATGATACCGTTTTTAAATTGTTTCTGCCTTGACAAAATTGTGACATTTCAATTATTACATATACCATACCTTCATTTTGAATAAGTGAATAAGTCGTTTGGCCGCATGGCCGCTATACCGCTAGGCTGCTGTGATGTTGATGAAGAAAATTTATTTGTCTGTTTTTTTTAAATATTGAAACCGTATTTTAAATGATTTTGCTTCACAAAAAAGCGAAATTTAAATTATGAAATATACTAAAACTTCTTTTTAGATAAACCTGCTTAGTCGCTCATCCGTCAGGCCGCCGAGCCACTAGGCCGCTTGGCCGATTTGGTGTTGATGAAGCAAATCTATTTGTTTTTTCATAACCAAACCTTATTTCAATTGTATCTGCCTTGCGAAAATAATTATATTTCAATGATTAAATACACCATATCTTCATTTTGAATAAGTCGCTTAGTGATATTTCAATGATAAAATAGAGGATAATTGTTGGGTTCGGTGTAATATCACGTTTTAATTTCACTGAGTGGGCACCAAAAGTAATATTTTCACGAGTGGCACTGTCACGAGTTGAAATATCTACTTTTGGTGTTCACGAGTAAAATTAACGTGATATTACATCGATACTACCAATTTTCTGTTTATTCTATGTTTAAAAATCTACTTTTGTTGAGTTTGTTTCAGTGAATCTTCGTTTGATTTTCGGCATTTGTTATGCTCGGTATACTTTTTGACGTCAATCCGGGCTGAAGATTTAAATATTTTCACTTGTTTGAATCAGAGAAATATCAATTTTATTTCACTGATATATTTCAGTATTTCACTAAAAAACATAAAGTTCTTTTATATTGAACCCGTATTTAAACGTTTTTGGTTCGCAAAATAAGCGATATTTAAATTTTAAAAAAATACACCACATCTCGATTTTAAATAATCTTCCAAGTGGATTGGTTGCAAGGCCGCGGGGTCTTTAGGACGCTGGGCCGTCAGGCCGCTGTGATGTTGATAAAGAAAATATATGTGTTCTTATTATATTTAAACCGTATTTTAAATGTTTTTGCTTCGCTAAATAAGAAATTTGAATAATAGAATATACCATATCTTCATTTTACCGCTTAATTTAAAGCTGCACGTGAAAGCAGTCTCTGAATATATATTGTACATGTACAAGATGAAACTAAATGAAAAAAGAAACAAATGAATATACATCTGCATGTGTATATTATTACAGGAAAAAACACTTCATGAACTTCTTATGAAAAGTTAGATGTTAAACAATGAATAGGGATAGGAAAGTTCAAAACCATCTACATTTGTAAGTGGAAAATATAATTTCAATGGCTTTTTCATGACTTCCTCGAAAGTCCCAGTTGCGTCAATGATGAGTGTTTACCGGGTTTATTTATGTATTGTTTCATAATGCCATTGTTTCTTTTTTCTTTTCTTTTTTGAAGGCTACATTAAAAATAAGTTAATGTTTTGCATGTCTTTTTGTGTTAACCTTCAGTAAATAAAGATGTTATTATTATTATTATTATTATTATTATTATAATGATTGAATTTCTTATATGGTTTCCATACAGTGTATGCAGAAAAGAGCTCGATTGTAGCTCCACTTAGGTTGTATATAGGAGGGAGTTTTGTTAATATAATCCAAAGTAGAGGAATTCGCTTACGCCAATTCATTTGACAAACGTAATGCTCATAGTTACAAATGCGTTGATGTGGTAATGTTCGACTTTTCTAGATACAAAAAAGTAAATCAGCGTATACGGCATATGGATCATAAAAACTGAAAGATTAAAATGTTACACTGCTTTCATCATCATCATCATCTCCAGTGATTGCATCACTCCGCAAGGAGTACTCGCAATTGGGTAAAACTGTATATACATACGCAGCAGGCAGGACTGACTGTTTTCAAAAATGAAAAGTTTTACTATTTACAATTTCTATTAAAAGGGTAAAAAAACAACTCCGTGACTAGTATTTTATATGTTGGCTGGCCAGAGCTGATTGGAAAGCATCCAGGCTGGTCTGGTTAACAACGTCTTGCGGCAACTTGTTCCAAAGCACGATGGTTGCAGGAAAAAAAACTATTTTGGAAGATGAAGGTGCTTGCCGCGTTGTCGATGGTGCGCTGGAATTCACCTAAGCCTTGCCCGTTTCTGGCGTATACCGGCATAAATGCCAAATCCTATAAATGCAGTTTCTTCTTTTTTCTATATTAAATCGCTTAAGCACAGCTATATATTTCATCATGATCTCCTATGGGTATTTTCGGCCAGGGGTGCAAGCAACAATCTCTCAGAATGAAGAGCCGCAGACATTGCAATGGAACTTGGCAGGGCTCTTTGGATGCATTTGCTGGAAGCAACTTGAACAGGCGCACGTACTGAACATGACTAATAGAGTTTCAAAAGGTGTTACGTTTACTTGTTATATGTACTGCTTATATTTGAATACTGCAGTCCACTGTCAATAGCACCAGGGATCTAATTAGGTTCACCACCCTTCCATTTGTGAGGATATTTTGTTCAGAATTTCTACAATGGCTTTATTATCAGACCTTGAGATAACCTTTTTATTCGAAATACCAAATAGAGAAGGCTACGATAATTGGCACCAATTCTAAATAAGTAAAATAATCAAAAACTAAAACTTCCCAGAGGTTTGGCTGGTGGAAGACTGACCAGCGACCTTGAAAATAGCAGCCGCGCCCCATACGCATCAGAGTAGAGTTTCAAAGAGCAATCATGTGCCCAATTTTAATTATTAAAGGTACACCTGCCTTTTAATTTTCGAGAAACTGTAACCACACACGTGCATCCTCTACCAGTCCTGTAATTATTTTGATGTAGTGATCAGACTTTTTTGCTTTCGAAATGGCGTCATAAAATCTGCGGTTAAAAGCTCGATCCCCTAGAATCGCTCTACAAATAAAATAAGTAGGTCTACAACAGACTGTAACTGCTTACGCCTTATCTAAAGTTAGATCAGATAGAAGAAAATAGCTACTCCCGAACCCTTTCCTTTTTAACAGGAATCTTCACTGACTGGTTTACCGAGTCTAGCTCAACAAAGAGGAACTCCTTGAATTAACGATAGTGCTTTCTAGTATTGCCGATATAAGATTATTTGGTTGTACTCGTACTCAGGGACCATTATAGTGAAGTTAAACACTGATAATAAACAATTATTGCATCACTTTTGTAAGGGTAATTCACTAAATGTTTACCTAGTGCCAAAACAATAATTATGGTTTTGCCTAAGACTAATAGAGATCTAAAGCTGGTTAAAGTTCATTAGCCCATATCTTTGATTTAATGGAAGCAGATACGTGCGCTGTTATTAACGAAAATGTACACGTACATGTATATACCATACTATCATTAATTTGTTTAGTGTATAAATCGATCGGAATGTCACCATCAAGTTTCTGATCGTTCTGATAGGAACGAATGTCGACAACCTCTTCGGTGTTTGTCCTCTTCTCCCTCGTATCGTATGTCGGTGTGTGCAATCCTACGTCCTGTCTAGTTATTTTGCTCTCAACTTCCTTTCTCAGTGTCGTTGTAGTATTCCTTTTACTTCTAGGCATGAAACTTGAGGTTGTGAAAAATAAAAATACAAATTATGCAAAGATGGACATCTAGATTAACATAATAAATAGCAAGGGCAATACTGTTACATTTGAATACATGTGGGTCTCAACAAGAGTAATAAAATTAACGAGATTACTGGTCAGTTCATTTCGAATTGTAAGGCGATATTGTAATATAAAGATTTCTTGATTTCATTATTATTATTATTATTATTATTATTATTATTATTCACGTCATTGTTATCACTATTGTCATAATCATCATTAGTATAATCATTGTTATTATCATCATCACAATCTTCATCATCATAATCATCATATAGTTTATTATCATCAGTATTATCATTTTTGCCATCACCATCATTATCATTATGATTACATTTGCATTAACTCTGAATAATCACGCACAGCAGTAAGAATGGACTTAAATCTATGAATTATGTCCAATGGATTTTATAGATCAGTTCACAATTTAAACTACTGTATTATTGTTCCTCATTAAACAACTATAAAAAACAATTGTATACAATAGCACATAAAATAGTATTGTTACAAGCGGGCGTGTTTAGATAAGTATAAAAGTGTCATCCTTATGTGCACAATGTGTCAAAAGATAATGAACTCAAACTTAAAACTTCCTACTTCTTTTTTTAAATGATGAACGGATATATTCTGATCATCTCGAACACGTTTCTGCTCTGTACAGGTATTCATTTATGTAATAACTTTGATAAACAAAATATAATTTAAACAATAAGAACATTGAAGATTCAACCCATTTACTCATTTGACAACACAGAGGATTTCGATAAAATTTGCGTCCGTGTTATGAAATAATTGTCAATATGTTTGCAATACATTGTTCCACAAGCTGAGACCTTCATGTATACATAATCAGAGTGTACCCTGGTCACATTAACGCTACGAGCTCCGTACGATTAGGTTTTCGGTCGAAATTTTGCAAAATCGCACGGAGTCCGTACGGACATAGTTGACTCTTGCGAGCATCGTACAGGTTTTTTGAAATCAAAGTGGACTCGGGTACTCGGTAAAAATGTTTCAGCGAACTCCCGAGTTCTCGTCGATCTCGTAGAAATTTTCGAATTCGGGAGCAGCTCGCAATGGCCCCGTTCGGGCACCGCCCCTGTAGAGCTCGTACAGGCATCGCACGAACGGACATCGGGTGGGAAATTGCGATGTCCACACGAGGCCCACAGGGCGTTACCTTCGCCGTACGGGCTCCGTACGACATTATTGACGATTCTAGCTAAAAATGAGAAATTATCGCGGAACTGGTTTATTCTTGTCGTACGGACACCATGCGGACACCGTGCGGGCACGTGCATCGTACGAGTTACGTCCGAGCTCCTTCCAAGCTTCACAATACTTGTCGGCGATATCCGCACGGATATCCTACAATTGTATCCCCCAAGAGATCGTACGGGGCCCGTAGGCATGTGACCAGAAGCTACGAGTGTACGGAGACCGTACGGATTTAAAAAGTTGGTGGAATAGTACGATTTATAAAACATACGGACACCGCGCGGGCACCGTACGAGCGACGTACGAACACACGTGCATCATACGAGGTACGTCTGAGCTCCTTCCAAGCTTCGAAATTCTTGCCGGCGATGTCCGCACGGATATTCTATAATTGTATCCTCTTAGAGATCGTACGGGGCCCGGAGGCATATGACCAGACGCTACGATTGTACGGAGACCGTACATACTTTAAGAGTTGGTGGAATCGTACGATTTATAAAACATACGGACATCGTACGGATATGTGACCAAGGCATTAGTTAACTGTTATTTTGCACGAACGTAACACCAAATTGTATTTTGTTTTGATCTAGGAATTAATGTGTACCTAGCCGGTTATCATGGAAGAAATTATGGAAGAGTAGAGGTCTTTTATAATGACGTCAGAGGGACAATATGTGACG
>JAUMHA010399227.1:0-11345 GCA_032359765.1 Saxidomus gigantea | reverse complement strand
TATGGTCATTATCTTTAACTAACTACATGTCTTTCTTTCTACAAACATTAAAACAAAACAGATATTTCTTGTTTTCCTATATTTGAATTACAAAATTGGCATTTTTTAGGAAAATTTACTCTCAATTTTGGCTATTTTGGGCCAAAATCTTTTATCCACGTTTCCATGGCAGCCAAAATTGTTTGGAATTAAAAACGCCCAATTACAGTATCAGTGCATGGAACCTTTCAAGTTCTGAAAGTTTCTTGAAAATCTGAGACCATGCGTGACAGACCCCTTCTTTTTTTTTTTGATGCTTACAGAGAATTGCTCTTAAAGGAAAAGCCATTGGTCGCCATTGCCTCACATTTAATTGCATTTCGTTATTTACACTTTCTTATTTCTGACATAACACAAAATGTATTGTTAAAGGAATTTGAAAACTTGCACACACATGATTGTCTGATCCGATAGAATATCGAACGAATCATTTATTGATTAGGCGCATGATACATTGTATCATTTCGACAAAACTTTTGTTGCATGTAAGTTGCTCCTCCCAGGTATAAGATTGCTTGAATGTTGCAAATTGATGATGTTTGTATTAATCAGAAAAATGCCATGTTTCGTTTATAGCAATCTTAACAAGTGAACCGACTGTTACAGTATTTCATTGGATGATTCTGTAAAGAAATAACAGAAAAACGATTGTGCATGTTACTTCAAACAAATATTAACTTTCTTTTAATTCAATCAGGAGGTACTGTTGACATTACCGTGCACGAGATAGGGGATAACGGCCGACTGAAAGAAATACATAAGGCTTCAGGCGGGGACTGGGGTGGTACAAGAGTCGATAAAGAATTCCACAGTTTCCTGGGTCGTCTGTTTGGTATGTATTCGACGGTTAAACAAAACTTTTTTGTTTCAAATATCATTTCTCAATATTGATTATTATCATGTATGCAATATACTAATCTAGGTACCCCGAGTAATGAAAAACAACAATAATAGTTCATTGCAAAATGCCAGCATTTAAATTGTTTTTTTGACAGTTCTACTTTCACTTTTATTTGAGCTTTTCCACATATTTTAAAACATTCATTGCTTGTTTCAATTTCACTACTCTGACTATCTAGATAATCATGTTGTACACATAAGAATTATAATTTTTGAGAAAAATTATTTTGATGTTAGAAGTTTGATACTTTATACAAATCAAGTCCTACGTACAAGGTAAGTGATGGAAGCAAAGAAAACATGTATAAACCATATATTCAATGTAGAAAACTTCAACTGCCTTTTCTGAACAATTTGGTATAGGCAAAAAGGAGGCTCTTAGGTATAAAAAAATGAAGGACAAAATTCATGTTGTGGACCATTTCAAACACTACATGAACCTAAAGTAAATATCTTAAACAGTTTTTGAAAAGAAATTGTACTCCTACCCCCATTTTGGCATATGGAAAATTTGTCAATTTAGTCGCATGTGAGGTCAAAATATTTTTTCTAAAAACTGTTCAATTTCGTTTTGCACTAGAAGTTTTCTTTTGCGTTATTGTTTTTTCCAGGTAAATCATAATTTTTGAAATTTAAAAAAATCTAAATTAATGGAAGTGCAAAAATCAAAAACCTCACCAGTGATACCCCCTTAAGTCATAATGCAATTTTTTGTGTTGATAAATGTTTATGATATACGAGAGTTATGAAAAACATACCTCACTTGTATTGAAATACTCTTGGCAATTTCACAGAAATTTATCTTTTTAATTGTATCAAATTTTCAGATTTTGCTTAATTTCAACCTTCATATTACGATATGCATGTGTTTCGTGTACCATCTCTATGTGTCATTGTATTTGACCTATAACATTTAACGGAATAAGTTGGTTTCTTTTTTGCTGTAAACTCTCATGTAGAACAAATGCATGGTTGCGTTTTTGTAGTCTGGTCAGTTGAATAAGACCAGTTTGTTACATCATAGTTTTTATTTCCAGTTGATAGTTTAATTAATCAGATAAACTTCTATAACACACTGATTGCGACAATATTTACGAATCACAGAATTCAGAGAAAATGTTAACTTTGACATCACATGCATGCTAAAATTACCCATTATGCATACAAAACGTAATTTCCAACATTTTTTCATTACTAGTTAATATACAGTATGAACACGAAACTGCTTATCATTTAAAAAAAGCTGTTTTTTTTTTAAAGTGTGAATATTTGCCCTGCATAAACGTTTTTATCAAAACGTTATTTACAACAAAACGCATCAGCTTTTCCAATTTCTTATATTCGAAGTATGTAGCAACAATTTATGTCTCATTGAAGAAAATTTTACATTTATTATTCAAGTCTATAACTCATTCTTCCGATTGTGTATGCTGAAATTAATCATACATGTACTGGAATTCGGTACGTGTATACATCTTTTTTGATTGTACGACATACCCAGTTCTTTTTAAAAAGAACTTATACATGTTAACAAAAATATATTACTTGAAGTCATGCTGATTACAAATACATGTGAAACTGCAAAACTGGAAACTAAATGCGTTAATACATTCTGCAATCTCATTTCTATTATTTCACATCTATCTATAATGGCATTTTTGTTGGCATGTATTGTGTCATAATGAAAAACTTTTGAGGAGTTTAGTTATTTAGTTTTGGATAAGTTCATGCAATACCTTCAAAGTAAAACAATTAAAAGGGTAATCTTTGTCTGCAAAACAAAAACAGTTCAAGCAGATTTATTGTTTTGGTATCAAAGGAAACATTTATTCTCTGACGAAAGTAGATAAAATGTTTGCTGTTTCCCTAGACAGGCTAAAGTCGTTTAATCGAACGTCGTACCGGTCAATTAGTTCGGATTAAATGTTTGTAACTAAACAACCATAATTGTGATAGATGGATACCTATTCTCATTGCACGGTTGCCAAAAATGTAAGCATGAATCCAATCAACTTGTTTTCTCACACGTTGGTTAGAAAAGGTGCTCCTAGAACCATTTTAACTTCTCAAATGAAATATAAGTGAAAAAGCGTTTCCGAATGAAAGTCTAAAGTTTATTCTTGATCAGTTAAAGCATCTTTTTAACCTCTTGTAAATTCAATTTCTTTATACATAATGATCGTATATATTAATTGATTGAAGAATGAAAATTGGGCTAACTGTAAATTGCTTTCAGGAAGCAGTATTCTGCAAGATATAAAAGTTCATTGCATGGAAGACTACTTGCAATTGATGTGTGACTTTGAAGTAAAGAAGCGGCTGACAGATCCTGATATTGGTCGACAGGTAACTATACGCATTCCGTCATCATTTAGGGATATTCTTCAAGACAACAACGGAATGACGCTGAAGGAAGCTGTTGAGTGCTCTGAATACAAAGAGAAATTGGGAATTATGAGCGATAAGCTGAGAATAGACTATGACTTATTTCGGAGTTTTTTCGATAATGCAGTAGAGAAGATCAAACAACATGTGTCACAGATATTGGAACATCCGGATCTCGCTGGTTGTGGAACAATCTTGATGGTCGGGGGATTTTCGGATTCTGTGATTCTCCAAAGGGATATGACTGATAGTTTTCCATCTGTCAATATTGTTGTACCACCTGAAGCCGAACTATGCGTACTAAAGGGAGCTGTCATCTTCGGGCATGATCCATCTGCCATTGCAGAACGAAAATTGAAATCCACGTATGGCACCAAAGTGATCCACGTGAAGGGCGACAGCTGCAAACATCCACCTGGCGAAACAATAGACGTTTTAGATAAAACATACTGCGACAATATATTTGATGCACACGTTCGCGTTGGGCAAATAGTGCATTTAGATGAGGAACAAGAAGAAAGGATTTATCGTCCGGCGCATCCACTTGCATGTGGCATAGCACTTCCTATTTACTCTTCGACAGAAGAAAATCCCACATTTGTAACAGACGACAGCTGCACTTGCATTGGCACGTTAAAAATGGAAGCCACTCCTGACCTTTTTGGAGCCTTAATTGGCGTTCGGTTAGGATCAGTATTTGGCGTCACTTTCCTGTTTGGGGGCACGGAAATCAGAGTCAAGGGAGTGGATAAGATGTCTGGAAAGGAAGTGAACATAACCCTGAACTGCCTTGGGGACATGTAATGACTTGAATGACCTGTATTAATTCAAGTCACACTAACAATCAAAAGCAAAGTTAACTGTATGGTGAATCAATGACTGTTTTAATCTAAGCAATGATTCGTTCCTATCACGACTTTTCTCAAATCAACCTGTAGTGCAGGCTGGGCTAATTGCCTAATCAGTCTACTTGCCCTTTTTATACGCCCGAAGGGACGTATCTTATTATGGTGCTGGTCGACAGTCCATCCGTTAGCTATTTCTTTTTGGAGCAATATCTACCACATTGATTAAGGACATTCAATCAAATTGTATGGAAATGTTTCCTAATACCTTAAGTTTCAGTTGAATTGCTTCAGAAACAGAGGAGTTATGAACCTTTGAAAAATGAATGCAAAATTGCAATGATAATCTTTGTAGTTAGACTGCTTGTTTTGTACCTGATGGAGAAGCAACTTAAATATATGTTTCAAACATAAATCAGCTTTTAAATGGATGAAATGCCAAAATGAAATTCAACAAGTCGTTCCGAGCAAAGGTAAGGAACATTGAAAACAACAGTCCTGTCAAATATTTATCAACACTAATCATTATCAAAGTGTTTTAAAATATCAGAATGTTGTCGCGTCTTTCATTTGTCAACAGTTGTTTGTACCGGAAATTTATTGAACGTCCAAATTTCTTGTGAACAGCGATAAACTAACCGAGAATCCGGACAAAAATGAAAGCTATAAATAAAATGTAATAAAAGTAAATTATTTTATGATAAAGAATTCCTTGTTGATAAACAAGTCATGAGGTCATAACTTAAGAAGGCTCTAAGCCATAAGTAGCATACTTAGTAACATTGGTCATGGATAGTAGATAAAATCTTTTTACAGTATGTTCACGGGGTCAAAGTTGAAGGTATGACTGACCTTGTATTTTAAAAACCATTACCGCAAAATGTTTTAACAATGCTTTATCTTCAGGTTATACATTTTATGAAGTATTTAGTTAATTGCAGTGATATATATAAGTCAAAGGTCAAAGTCACCGTTTTAAAGACCGTTTCTGCTTAATAATTCAATAATTCTTTAAGCTAAGTTCTTCCCTACTTATTTTGGAGTCGCTGGATAAAACCTTGGAATTGAATACCGTTTCCAGCCGAGATTTGGACAAAGCCTGCTAGAATAATAGGGTGTTAAGAGTAAATGATTCCTGACGAGTGTAAAGTTTTGTTTTACTAGGTCTTCTCTAGGTCGTGGTGATGTTGCATTTAAAACCAAACGGTTCTGCTTACTTGATGAACATCCCAGTGGCGCAGATGTTCTATGTTATCAGCATTTAAAACATAGGTAATGCTGTTTTAGTTGTATAATTACAAACTATATTTGATATGATCCACACAAAGTTTGAAAAAGTGACCTGAATAATTTATGGGAACACAATATAATAATTCAGATAATGAGCAAGAATACATGTTACATACAGCCCCGTTTATTTACATACAGCCCCGTTTATAAAAGATAAAAGAGTCAAGTTATCTAACTGATTAGTGAAAAACACAAGTGTGAGTAAATGTAAACTTCTATACTTGTATATACGAATGGATGATTACATTCAAGTATCTAGAGACACAGCCCGTACCAAAAATTTAAAAAGTGCGAGTCTTTTAAACAATATTTATTTTTCGTAATAGACATACACATGGTACTTGACAAACATATTGATATTCAATAGCTTACTGGAATAAGTTAATCGTGATACATGCCAAACTATGCTATACCCCGTTGTATATTTTACAAAGTAGCCATAAATTAGGCATCCTCATGTTGCTAAACGAAATGCACACTGCTCTTGCAAGAAATTTTGACAATAAAGTTGTGTAATAAACGTCATGATTTGAAAATCCACCCTCTCGGTTATGTATATTTTCAATTGTGCCTGTGAGTAATTATTCATTAAAAACTAATTTCGTACATGTTGTCGAAGCATCTCTTGACCAAAATGCAAAAAGCCATTTTGAGAGGTAATTTTACTTTAAAAGCCAGGGACACTCAGTCACATTGTGACAATATGACATTCCAAGGATTCCGACGATGTGTAATTAAAAGAAATTTTGTTCTTACATATCTTATGGTTGTGGGTATATTCATTTATGCTTAGAGGCGTTTAGTTAGATTTGTTTATTTACTGGGTTCTTATAAAGATAAGATGTTGTTAGTTTGTGGATTTCCAATTCTGTTTTGCTTTAATGTATGTATATAATTCGGTTTGATATTGGCAACGAAGTTATATGATGTGATACAAGATGTGTTATGAATAATTGTGAATTGATTATGAGACCTCACGAGGAAATATCTCATAATTAAAGACAATAACAACCTTTATAATGTAACATGTTTATAGAAAATTAAGTTAAATATTGGCCATGGAAAAATCAGAAACTTCCTACTCATAACAAAGTGATCTTTATGTGCCAAGGCAAACATTTTGCATTGCCATAATATTTTTTGTCTTTGTATTGGCAGACATTCTCTGCTTAGCTTAGCTAGAAAATCAAAGAAAGAAATCATCAATAAAAACTTTATTTGTTTTATCAGAGCGCATACAAATACGTACTGAATTTGTCAAGGCCTGGCGTAGCAAAGCTATCTTTTATTAGACTAAATGTAGACTATAGATTACTTGTGTGTTCTTTTGATTCAATAAATAAATAAAATAATAATCTGTACTTGACCTTTATTGTTATATTCCAGTTTAAAGTAAACATTTTATTAACTTTTCAAATAACTTCCTACATACTTTCTGAACACTGTGACACTCATATCAATTTAAAGGCTTTTACATCTTTGGATCTCTATACAGATACCGACATCCATAATCAAATTCACACACAGTTCACGTTGCCCACTGTGTGCTTTAACTTTCAGTAAATGAGTACAGATATTAACGATAAAAAACTACACATTCAACTTCCTCTTTTTAAGTTAATCATAATGTTGCCTTTGGCTAGATTGCCACTGGAATTTGTTATATCTCACACACATTCACACAGTTCTTAAACATAAACTTTTACCTGATATTTGTTGTGTAACACTTTAAGCGGACCTCTACCAAGTTTGTTCAAATCATTTAACAATTTAACAAGGGTAAAATTGACCATACCCATGAGGTCACTGTTTTTCATGTAGACTTTTTAATCATCCTCTTCGAAACCATACCGCTTAGAACTAAGATATTTTGTTCCAAATTATAGCATTGTCTTGTAGACCTATACCATAACCGTTCAAATCTTGCCCCTGGGGTCAATATAAGCCCCACCCACGGGGTCTTTTGTTTTACGTTGTTTTACGTAGACTTATATAAGGAAACCCTTTAAAATCTTCTCTTTAAAACCAATGACTTCCCCTACGAACAAGTGTTTTTGTTAGCAACCAATGACTTCCTTGACAACAAGGAGGTACTCTAGCTGACAGTGAGTTTCCCGAGCAACCAGTAACTTCCTTAAAAACCATTGACTTCTTTAACAACTACTTAGTCCTATAGCAGTCAGTGAGTTGCCGTAGAAATCAGTGACTTCCTTAGCAACCAGTGACTTCCCTGCGAACAATTAACTGCAGTAGCTACCAGTGACATTCTAAGCAGCAACTTAGTTCTCTAGCAACTAATGAACCTCTGGCAAACAGTCACTTCCGTAGCAACTTTACGCATGTTCATGGCATCAGTGACTGCCCTAGAAACCATTGACATCCTTAGCAACTGTTGACTTTTTAACAATCAATGACTTCGCCTTGTGACAAGGAAGTCAGGTGACTATTACTCTTATTTCAAATAGGTGTTCTAGCAGGCTGCATATGTGTCCCTGGGAACAATTTTCTTTTGTAAAACAGCTTATCCTAGCAATATGCCGTGAAATGAAAATCTTCCGATATCACTACAGCAACTAAAATTTCATAGCAAAATATCCAGCAAAAAGCACTGTGATTATTTTGAATAAATGTCAGTGTTAATCTTCGTTTTTTCATTTCTTTCTGGTAATTAACGAAGTGAGATAATAATAACGCAGACTTCATTCTTTGTAGTAATGAATCCGGTGGTCTCTCCTATCGTAGGTAACATAGAAAAAATGTTTGCCTGAATATCCTCCTCAATGATGTGAGTTTCGCTGTACTACAACCGTTCTGAAAATTTTGATATTAACGCGCTTCCGTAGACATTCGAAAAGCATAAAAGAAATACTGTTACAATTTATAGAATATAAACCATCAATTCATTTAGAATCAACATGCAACATTATATTTAAATCCATTGAACCGTTTCCGAGTTATTTGGTTTCGTATTAGGTGTAGTCATATACACTGGACAAATTGACATGTTATTATGGAAGACGAAGGCAAACTTGTGATTAGAGTGTACATTTACATTAGAGTGCGCTGTTCTTTGCAAATACCTGCGAAGCGGAGACTCAACGAGCTACATATTTTTTATAGGAAATTCGTCCTTGTCAAAAGACACTGTTAACAGGTAGGACAAGAAATCTAAAGAAAGTAAATTAGAACAAAGAACAAGGTCGATCTGATAGATCAAAGACAGCAGCGACCAAGAAGAAAATCGCTGTTGTAAGAAAGCTGGATAAAGAAGACGCTTTATGTAAGGTCTACGTTATAGCTTCTTTCCTCGGTACATGTGTGTCAACGAGGAGCGTTTATCAGATTCTAACAAAATGTTTTGGTTAAAAAATGATATTCGCTAGATGTCATAAACGAAGGATCAAAAGCAAGCATGGTTATTTGCGCAAAAACAAACATTGAAGTAACTCTTAAAGCTAAATAACCAGATTAAGTCGAAGGTCATACATAACAGGAGATGCGGCCTGGATATAGTATTATGAGCCTTAGCATCGTGTTGACAACGAGTAGTGACGGAAAGAAGGAGACAGTATACTAGTGATTGCAAAAAGAGCTAAAAGTGTCAGGAAGGTTATGTATTGCATTGTCTTTAATTCTAAGGGACCTCGTATATGAACGTTTGGGACACACATAGTAATACCCGTTTTCCAGACATATAAATGGAAATTTTAACTTGATATTAGAAAACGATATCTGATAAACCTTTAATGTTGAGATTGACCTTTATCACTTTCATTTAAAATCTAAACAGAACACTTAGTTATTGCAGCAGTAAGCTTTCACCGTTATATAAGCGAAAAATAGTAAGCTTTCTATTCAAGTGTATCCATCATTAAAAGGTCATGTAAATGCAACACATTCAATAACCAAATAAATATAAACAGTTATCCAGACATAGAATCGACAGGGTCAGGTAGGTAAAAACTTATAAAAAGAACTTTTATTTAGATAAGCCTGCTTTGAGTTTGTCTTCGCCTTTGAAACTGATAATTTTATTATCCTATGATATTTGGTACAACCATTTCAACAATTTGAAAATGAAACTTTATCAACACTTTTAATACAATAGTGTACGTATAACTAAAGTATATTTCAGGAACTAGACTATTGAAAGCATGTGAAATTCCATTCAACTGAAATTAATCGCTTTCGTTTCGATCTTAATTGTTTTCATATATACTGAATACATTTGGTAGAAAAGCAGCTGTTAATATAAAATAATGCTGGTTAACCATTTTCTCTATTTGCTGCTTCATTGTCTGTCTGAAAATATGCCAACTTTTAAGTTCATGCCAGCGATACATTGCATTATGCCTTTTTGCTTTCGTGTGTCATGGTTTAGTCTTTTAAAAGAATAAATCAATATTTAACATTGATGTTTACAGGCATTTCTGACTTAATAATAGCTTTGGAAAATAAGCAGTGAAAATATATAAAACGTTAGTACGGCATCAGTAGTTATGGAAACATGAGAATTATTGATATTGATCTGTCATAGGCTTCTGTGTTACATGTCATGTTTTTTATTTAAAAATATGTTAAAAGTAAAATCAATAATATCATGAGCAGGAGCCGCAAATGAATTATTTTTATCTGTTTTCATTGTTATGAGATAATTACATTAATTTTAATAAGTAACAATCTTTTTAACGTGACGTCGCAAAATTACGTGCGCGTTGGTGATTTCAGTCAACGTCAGTTGTTTGCCTTTCGTAAAAAATAGTTGATGCTCACTGAAAAGTACCTAAAAACACACAATTTCCGACACAAGTTAACATTAACACGCTCATGTAGAGGCATACGCTGAAATAACGATAAGTACTGTTAAATTGATTTTGAATAAATTTGGCAATGAAAATATATGTGATTGTACGTTATTCCGTTAAAAAACAAAGAGTTGAAAGCATTCAAATGTTGTATCTTTCATCTATTTTAAAACAATTGATTGTTACATACAAGTCTAACAGAAATTATTAAAGTTCTTTTTTCGAAGATCTGTACTTGTATTTTTGCTTGAAAGGTATTGTTTCGCAGCTATGAGAGTAAGTATCGTACTAAAATATTGTCTAGTAAAGTAATTTGGTCATACAGGATACATAGATTAATCTTTATTTTGGATTTGTTTGATTCAGCGTCGCAATAAATAAAAGATGTTTAAGACATACTTCAACACTTTGCTGACAAGTAGTATGTAGGTTACAAATTTCTTACATTGCATTGTTTCACTAGACACTGGTGTACCGTCCATGCCTTTTGTTTAAGAATATTTTATGGAGCTTGATCACAATAGCAACTGAAATTCCCTCCTTCCCCAAATGCACTTAGGTTAAAACGTCGTTTAATTCAAACGTAAAACACCAGGTTTGCTTGGATAGTTTCATAGATGTTAAAGGAGATAATTCATGTGTTACTGTAAAATCAGCATATATCAGTTACACATCTTTGATTTATAGTAATTTTGAGCGTGCAACAAAATGAATTCAATATAAATGTAATCAATTCTAAACTATGTAAAGAAAAAGTAAAATATGTGTGTTTATTATTGTGTCAGTCCTATTCAAAGGGCCAGTTACTTCTGATTTGTTAGAACCCTTTCTTTCTTAGCACATTCAATTTCCGAACTTTATCCTTCTATTTAAGGCACGAAGCAGTAAAACATACGTTATACCTAGGTGGCAGCTCCACATCATAATAGTCCTGGGATTCTAACTTTCGGCCTTTAAAATGACACGTAAGAAGATTGTTGTTGTACACGACTGTGCAAGGACACGACTGAAAATCCTCAAACGATTTAATTGGTTGCATTTTTTGTGTAAGATTTTTTTAGTAACGTGTCCAATGTCTTTT
>JAUMHA010399216.1:0-10402 GCA_032359765.1 Saxidomus gigantea | reverse complement strand
GATACATGGAATGGAATATCATATATTGTTGTCATTTGTTTTGTAATGCACACACTGATATATGCAACACTACTAGCAATCATATCCTGCAATGAAACAACAATAAAATCTTCGTAGTATTTCATAATAACTCTAAAGTCAAAAACATAATTTTCTGTCAGCATAATACCAGAGACATTATTTCTATGATTGGACGAATTCAATTTTGACGTAATATTCTGTTTAACATGTTAATGAATCTTATATGTAGGACACCATTAAAAATAGTTTTCATCTGGTAAGTGTATTTAAAGAATTTCTATGAAATTCAAGGTATTTACACAGGCATTCCCTAGTATTCGTAGAAGAATATTATATGTTATATCAACACATCTCGTTGAAAGAATACATATAACCATATAAAATTACACAACATTTACTTGTTTTAATTGACGTTACTGTAACTGCTTTTTGATATTTGTGTTTTAAAAACGTTACAGAACATGTTTGACGTAAAATGTTAAAAGATAAGCTCGAAACGACAAGGAACATATAATTTAACGTATAACTTAAAGACAATCAAAGTGAAAACTTATCCTCTTGCATCAAGTTGCATTCTGAAACAACTTTGCCATTTGAACGATTAATATAAATGTATAAATATATAGATCTATAAATTTTGAAATTTACCTTATTGTTATGAAGAAGCATTTTGAAACGTCTGAAAAACAGCCAATCATGATGTTCGTCATCTTCGGCAAGATCATTGTATTTATTCTCTGCCTCAAAACCAAACGAATGAAACTTTTCTTCTGGATCGAGTAATATGCAAGTCGGTGTCTTCAGGGAAAGTAGTTTATGCGACCCCGCGGTCCAGTTTTGATTTACCTGTATCTTCAGTGGTTCGTTTCGAAACGAGAAAGCATAACCGCTGTATGTTGTTCCAAAATCAAAGGCGGCAACAAGTAAATGTGAGTCTTTTGAATTTTCGCTGGATTCTGCCATCTGTGAAAAGTGATATGTTTGAGTTAACGATAAAATAAAATTATTATCAGTACGTAACCCCTGGCGAAATTATGGTGACCTTTTTTGCCTATTTGTTGATACAATGCTTGCCTGCTAATAATCTAACTGCCTTGACTCACAAATTAATACCAACACTAGCATCTTATATAGCAGCTGTCGCAGAGGCTTCTGTGTATACATTGGTCCAATTCTCTGATGGATAGTATTCCGGGTCATGGCTTTGTCATGGATTTTTTATATATTCCTTTTCTACACCTGGTTGCAGTCATGGCATTGAAGTGCGTTAACCAATGTTTTACAGGGCATACCTACAAGGTTCTTGTAAATTTGACGGATTCCGAGAAACTGTTGGTGGTCCAAGACAGCCTGCGTTAGTCTTAATAGTAGTTGCTCTAGTAATGGTTCCTAAGACTTAGTCCCAGACCTTGTGAAACACTTTTTGATTAGTCTTTGTAATCCACCATTTGGTCTCCAAATACAACTTAATTCGCTAATTGACAATGCTAGCCATGGTTTTCTCAAAAACCCTTGTGAGACTTATGGGGAGCATGGTTACCAAGGTGGGTAAGCATCCCATTTTGATGCCTTCTAGACCAGGCGATTACTTGGCTTGTTTGTTTTAGGGTTTTACGAAGTTCATTCAGGGTGAGTCCTTTCCCCCCTTACTCCTCTGAACTGTATTTACTACTCTCCTTTTCCTCTTTTTGTGCCTCTCTTTCAGGTGGTTTCTACTGATTTGGATATTACATACATCGTGATAATTGTCAGTGAATCTATCTGTTTCCTTCGGTTCTTACCAGGGAGGTGGCATTTGTTACAAGAAGTGTTGTACCCCTGATGTTTCCTTCTTCATCATTCGACTTTGCATGTCAATTAGGCCCTGTGATGCGTCAAGTGTGTCGGGCTAAATAAATTGTGTTTGTCAACTTCTTTTAACCTCTACTACTGGACAGCCGTATGTGTGTGTCTCTTTTGCCAGTGCCTCTTCGTGAAGACACACGGAAATTGAGCATCTGGCGGCCTTTACTGAATAGCAAGTGACTAGAGGTCTGCTTCCAGACATGCGGTATTCTATGTTCTTCGGCGTGTGGACCTACTTAGATGATATTGACGAAAAGCTTGATTTGGGTCCCCTGTTGAGTCATCTCTTGTGTTTCCACGAAAGGTGTTTGCACTTAAACGAATTATGATCTCTAAACCGATTGTCAATCTTTAATCACGGCTTAAAGCTAGGGGTAACCAACTGTACTCAAAGATACCATTTTCCATGCTTTAGAGAACCATTAAAATTAATTCTCATATGGTGATAATCTTTAGTCGTTCGATTCTGAAAAACAAGAGGGTTATAATGACCCTATATCGCTCACCTTACAAACAGTGCACTTACCTCAGGAAGTCAACTGTGACTGAAGGTAGTCAATAATTGTTATTAAAAAGGTCACTGGTTGCTAGGGAAAGTCACTGGTCTCTAGAGAAGTCACTACACGAAGTCCATATTTGCCAAAGAAGTCATCTATTGCTAGTTGCTAAGGTCAATGGTTGCTAAGGAAGTCACTGGTGGCAAATTGATGTCAACGGGTACCAAGAGAGTCACTTGTTCTTATAGGGTAACTCACTGGATGCTTGGAGACTAAGGTGCTGCTAAGGAAGTCACTGTTTGCTAAGGAAGTCACTGGTTGCTTAGCCAAACACTGGTTGCTACGGGAACTCATTGCTGCTTGGGCGCCAACTGGTTGCTAAGGAATTCAACGCTTGCAAAGAATGTAACTGGTTGCTAGGGCAAGTTACTGGTTGCTAAGGATGTCAATGGCTGCTTGGGAACCATCATTCATTGATAGGGGAGTAATTTGTTCCTTACAAAGTCAGTGGTTGCTAAGGAAGTCACTGGTTGCTAGGGGAAGTCACTAAATGATAAGGAAGAAACTGGTTGCTAAGGAAGAAACTGATTGCTTGGGAAGTCAGGTTGCTAGGGGAAACAGTTGTTGCTAAGAAGTCAATGGTGACGTAGGAAGTCACTGGTTTTTATGGATGTCACTGGTTACTAAGAAAGTCTCTGGTTGCTAGGTGACTAAGTCATTGCTGAGGAAGTACTGTTAGTAAATGGTTGCTTGGAAAGTCACTTGTTCCTACAAACTAATAAGGAAGTCACTGATTGCTATCAGAACCCACTGATTGTTAGGGATAAAGATGCAACTGAGGAAGTCAATGGTTGCTTAGGAAGTCACTGTTTGCTAGGCAATTAAGGAATTATTGGTTGCTAGGAGAACTTCTTGTTGCAAGGGAACTAAGTTGTAGCGTAGGAAATAAATGGTTGTTAAAGGAGTCACTTGTTCCTACAGAAAGTCAGTGATTGTTTGGGGAAGTCACCGGTTGCTAAGGAAGTCACCGGCTAGCTTTTTCCTATAACTCTATACACAGACAAGGGACCTCTTGGGCGTGGTCAATTCTGACCCAAGTAGCATGATCTGAACAAACTTGGTATAAGTCCACTGGAAATGCTAAATACCAAATATCTAAGCTCTAGACCTTGTTGTTTTGCAGAAGATTTTAAACAGTTTTTCCTATAACAAGTGACTACCGGGGCAGGGTCTATTTTGACCCCGGGGACATGATTCGGACAAACTTGGTAGAGGTCTACAAGCCAATGCTATATACTTAATATCTAAGCTCTATGTCTTGCGGTTTTTCAAAAAAGGTTTGAAAGGTGTTCCTATATAATTATGTCTATGGTAAACAATTGACCCCGATCCCCACCCCGGGCGGGGATAAATATTGACCCCATGAGCAAAATTTGAACAATCTTAGCAGAGGTCCACTAGACAATGTTGCACACACACTATCTAAGCTTTAGACCTCATGGTTTTGGAGAAGAGGATTTTAAACGTTTTCCTGTATAAGTCTAAGTAAAACAAGTGACACAGTGGCGGAGCCAATATTAACCCAGGAGGCAAGATTGGAACAATTTTAGTAGACGTCTACTATGCAAGCTACATGCCAAATATCTAAGCTCTGTTCCTTGTGGTTTCAGATAAGCACTTTTTTTAATTTTTCCAATAATAACCTTTTAAAATCATATGATTCCCGGCCGGGCGAGGTCAATTTTGACCCATTGGTTATTATTTGAACAATTTTGGTAGAGGTCAACTAAGCAATGTTACGTGCTAAATATCTAAGCTCTGGGCTTTGTGGTTTCAGATAAGAAGATTTCTAAAGTTTTTCCATTCCATTTCCATGGCAACCAGAGTTCTGCATGGAATGGAATTCTTTGAACACCTTTGGTAGAGTTCCTTAGAAGGAACATTCCTGCAAAGTTTCATCAATATTGCCATATATGTTTTAGAGGAAATGTCATTCGAAGCAAATGTGAACGACGGACGGACGACGGACGAACGACGGAACACCCAACCATCCTAAAAGCTCACCATGAGCACGACCACTACACTTAATATGTTTGTTTTGTAGAAATTTAAATATTCATAGCTAGCGAGTACTACTAAAGAGGTTATGAAAATTATCTAAAAAATTAAGAAGTTACATGATTGTAATCTAGTAAAACTAATCTCACCACGAAAGTTATTCTCTGTTAATCAAATATGCAATTTTCGTGCATATATAGAGCTCAATACCAGAAAGTAAAATTTTTGCAAGAATGTTTCTTATCCCACTTAGCACTTAAGATAATCATATATATATGTACAAAAATGTATATACGTAAAAAATTGATTTATAGTAAAATGAGAAAATTGTGTTATTTTGTATATGTAGTCCAAAACAGTGTTAAAGTATATGTTTATCTACAGTACATACTTTCGATTTAAAAAGAACCGCTAGGAATGTTTTTCGAACAAAACAATGGTCAAAATTCGCCGGTAATATAACTAACGATCTTGGTAATATCAAATCTACAAGTAATTTTATATCCAAAGTGATGATGGTAATTTAAAGCACCAAGAATAAAGCAATCATGTATTAAACCAGCTTTGTTAAAACACTAACGTCACCCGAAGTGAAGAAATATCTGTATCATATGTGTAAATTTTAACATAGAAATCAGTACCAGAAACTAGATATTGATAAATGTTTTTTTTTAACACTTGCTTTATGAGAAAGAATATCATTTCAACAACAAGCGGAGATAAACAATAAATAGTGGTTCTATATTTAGACTCAGTGTATCAGATACCACTTTCTGTTTCATAAACAATCTCACAATAAACAAAACGAGAAGAATCATCACGGAATGAAAACGTTAGATTGAATGATTACAAGGAAAAGTAGATAATTAATTATAATAATGTAATAACCTAATAGTTTACCCTGCTATTCTAATTAAAAAAGTTTGCAATTTACGCCTTAGTATAAATTTAGTCTGTTTTTTTTTATTTCTCGATATTTGGCTTTCAAATAAATAGTGTCTGTAAAATCCCCCCGCCGACGTCATTTGTGCTAAGTTTTCTGATGACGTTTCCCGCGATTTTCGATATTTTATAGAAACAAATTCAACAAAAGTAAAGTTGGAACCATGAAATAAACAGAAACAATGTTGGTATCGATGTAATATCACTTTAATTTCACTCGTGAACACCAAAAGTAATTATTATCACTCGTGGCTGTACAAGTCGTGAAAATATCACTCTTGGTGCCCACTCGGTTAAATTATAACGCGATATTACACCAAAACCAACAATTATCCTCTATATCAATAAAATATGCCCACTCTTACAGAGGAATTGTTTGTTTCTAACATTTTTTTCATATTTTGATAGTGGATGTGTTTATATTTATTTCGTCAGAAAATGAGTTTGGAAAGACCTATATCTATAATCATTTGCAGTTTTCTTATGAGGAATGATGAGATAATTAACTAAGTTTCAATTAGTAATTTTTACATTACTATGGGCAAACTACATCCTTAAGTTATTCCCACATAGATTTTTTTTTTTTTTAAACAATCGGAAAAGTCACATGACTGCTTATTATATGCGCTACGCCATTAATGTCAGTGCTAATTCATGAATAGAAATATTTAAAATGAGCCAAACAACGAATCTGAATCTGCGTTAAGAATTAAATCAACAAAAGAAAAAAACCTTTTCATTCGACTGGGACTTCTGTTAAGAGGTATAACAGTATATACTACATATTCAACGCAAAATACACGAGTACAGGTTTTTCCACTTTCGTTTTCAACATCACGTAATATCGATTTAATTAAAATTTCAATAAAGAAACGTGAGAGAAATAATTACCAGAATGTAAGGTTTAAGCATATTATGTTTTAGAAAATTGCTATTCTGATGATGTTAGCCTTTAATAAAGTATATTTTACCTTCTTTTTGTCAGCTTGTTCCTAAATGTGCAAACTACTTCCTGCTTCAATTCTACGAATTCTTTGCATGAATAACTTTAAGTTTGACTTTTATCACAGTACAGTAATATAGGTGAATAAAGATTACATTTAAACCTCAAGTTTACATCAAGACAGTTTAGAAAATCGTGACTACACTTTTATGAACATGTACTTGTCGGTATTAAAATAGCCTTTAAATATAAACCAAATATCCAAAATGTTTCCTTAAAGTAAGATAATACAGTAAAACTTCGTTAACTCGAGCATCAATAACTCGAGAACCCCGGATAACTCGAGGACTCCTGTCGGTCCCGGCAATTTTAACCTATATGTTTAACCAGAAATTACTATGGATAACTCGAGCATCAATAACTCGAGAACCCCGGATATCTCGAGGAACACCTGTGGTCCCACCCGGTAGATTTCTTACTAAATCACCTGTGGCAACTCGAGGTCACTGGTTATCTGATTTTTTTCACCTCCGATGGCGCATCATTATGTTGACATGTCATGGGGAAAACCTCTATTGTTAATTGATTGTTCTCTTTAATTATCGATTAATCGACCGTCCAGTAGCCAAAGTGTATAAACTGTTATTCACACATTTAGATCGTCCTAAATCATGTGTAATTATATCCACTTTTTCCTTTTTTGAATAAGAAGAAAATAAAGAAAAATATGTTTGCGAGTTTTTAATTCCGAGAACTTAATGATGAGATGGTAACTTTGAGTGTGAGTAGACTCTTGATAATAAAGCTTCATAGAAAACCAAAACTGCATTTTGGTTGCGGGTTCGAACCCCACCAAGGTCACGACCAAAAACAGTACTGGTATTTCCAGGAAGCGGACTCGAGAGTGACTCGATAAGCTACACGCTTTCTTCGCAATCGAGCTTAAATAAATTAGTATAAACTAAAACTGCATATTCTCTCTGGAATAATCTCTATCAAATTGTCATGTCAGAAATACTCTTTGTGTCCGAGCAATCTAGAGAAGGACCCGATCTGCATTAATCAGTTGTCAAATAGTAATTACCCTGATTGTACATGTATGCAAACAAAACGAACAGGTAATCAGAGCTCGTGATTTAATGTAATAAATACATTTTGTAAATGTATAAATCCGATTTCAACATAAAGATCCTTAAATAACTCGTTGTTCATAAGATATATGACAGCAGAAAAACTTGTAAAATGTCCATGGTTCGGATAACCCGAGACCTCGGATAACTCGAGCATCTTACTCGTCCCCTTGCGACCTCGAGTTATCGAGGTTTTACTGTATATGATATCATGGATATCTACTAAGGTCACTAGCAATTAATTAACTACAGTAGCGCTTTTTCATTGACTTTTGAGGAAAGGACTGAATACATGTACATAAATATTTTTGGTGGTTTTTTGTTAAACCAAAGGAAGGATAATAACACAAAAGCGAAAAAAAATGAGAACAGTGATCCCCATATATCGCTTACATTGGTATTATTGCCGATAAACCAAAGTAAACTTAACCGATTGTAAAGTTTTCAAGTCTATGGTAAAAGCTACGTGTTGTTTGAGCAACATCAAATTCAAAGATCATTTAATAAATGCAATAATAAATAACGTTGACACTTGTTTACCAAATTGCACACAGTCATGGTTCATATGTCAGGACTGTAGCATCACAAACAAGAAGGAAGGTAAAAAGCTCAGAGTCAAGGTCAACCAGATTGCATATGGAATTCGTTTTCAAAACCGTACACATGATTTTGATTCCGTATCTTAAAGAACAGGAAATAAGCCAAAATTTCAAGGCAAACGTCGCCCTTGTTAAACGTTGAAATCTGTTCGCAAAACTTAAAACAATGGTATGACTTGAACAATCTTGATAGAAGACAATTAGGAGGTGCTACATTTACTCCTTATTATTTCATACAAGAAGAGTTTAAAGCTTCAATATTCAATGTGACCTCTGGAGCAGGGCCAATTTCGAGACCTGAGCCATAATATGTACAAACTTGTTAAAGGAAAACTAGGCATCTTGTTAAAAAATTGTGTGTAGAAAAAATTTCTAACCAGCCAAACACAGATGTTGTTAAAAATTTCCCTTGTTCAGTGCTATTTTGACATTCCTAGTTTGACTCAAGAAATAAACTGCAAGTTACCCAGAATAAACTGATACATTTAAGATTTAAAAGAACAGCTTGGAACCAAGAACCCATACTTTATAATACTGACACTTTCCTAGTGTCACTGATTTTAACAGTCTTTCAATTTATTCTGTGATATTTAATTTCAAGTAATATTTAAGGGTCTTCCTATGTTCAGTCTTACACAAGGACAACTTACTTTGAAGACCGGTATTATAGTATTTTATTTACCTACCTTCCTATCTACCTATATACATACAAATATAAACAATCTTGACAATCTGAACAACGAAGTTAAACCGTTACAGACAAACATTACCATTGATCACTCAAAATCATCGGCCATGACCAAACCCGGTTGCTCCAACGGTAGAACCAATACCTACACTAAAACATGTTCGGAGAGGTTGTCGCTCTTTGCTCAAAATAAAACAAAAATATCCTTACAAGGTCGAGGAGGTTGTCTTCTCCCTTTAGGCGCATAAAAACTAGCCAGGATATGTGTATATGTTTTCAAAAATAACTTCAACAATTTAAGATGATTTATATCAGTCACTCAATTTCCCACCAAGAATGTAAACAAATAGGCATGCACCTTTTGTTGATATACATTGTATATAATAACTGGAAACTGAATGGTTATAAGCATTCATTCATACCCTAGCGTTAACCAAGACGTTCGACAACACTTGTAGGCGTGACAATAAATTATAGTTATTTACTTGGTATATCGATAAACATTGTAAGATCTTTCTGATTAACGTATAACCAACCTGGCACACCTCCCAATACTACGTCTTATTTCGTCAGTATTCAGAAATTTACACCGGTGTAGTAAAAAAACGAATGTCCTGCAAACAGGTCCTCAATTATCACTTTAATATAGAATCCGTATTATTATCACAGGCATATTTAAACAAGAGGGCCATTGGCCCTATATATCACTAATCTGATACAACATAGATCATCTGCAAACCAATGATTATACAGGTCTTCATGACATTTATTCATGAATCAACTTCATATTAGCAATTGTGGTACAGAGTCATCAGGTTTTCATTTGTGCCAAATTAAATTTGATTAGTAGTTGCAGACAAGAAAGTTTTGAAACTTTTTCCTTTTGGTTGCCGTAGCAACTATAATTCGTTTGGTAGAGGTTCATACAAGGAACTTCCCTGCCAAGTATTATTAACGTTGTCCAAAGAGTTTCAGAGGAGATGTTGTTTGAAGCAGTTGTTGACGATGAACGAGAACGATGGACGATATACGACGGGCATGAAGCAGTCACAATATCTCACCCTGGCACTTTGTGAAAAGAGAGCTAAAACTCTTCAAATAATTTCAAGCCTGTTTTGACTTGCTGACAACACCTGTTTATAACGTGCAATCTGCTTTCAAATGACATAGATATTGAAATTTTTAGTAGACCCGACCCACTTCAAAATCGCATTGGTCTTCTTCAATCTGTAATCGGTAAATAATGGCGGGACTCTCTCAATGACATTTGAACAAATACTGTTATTTTGAATTTTTATTAATTAATCACCAGTAACATTTCATAGTAGCTTTTTTCACAATGCACCTCAATGTCAAATTTATGAAGGCTGTAATGTGGTCACGCTGCATGCTTTTCAGTGATGGTACAGTTCCGCCAGTGAAACTCGTGCTTATAAACATACATGACTCGTAACTTTGACAATTTTATGCAGAAATAACAAGCTATTTTGAAATTAATATGAAACAAAGGCAACTCATTCTGAAAATCGATCAGTTTTATCTGTTTATTATTTCTGGCTACATGTCAAAGTGAAAAATGCAGTTTTAGGCAGCACGTTCAAAATTACATATAAAATAAATAAAAAAGTTATTAAGACAACGAAACCTGCATAATATATATGTAGACTCTATGACAGTCT
>JAUMHA010399205.1:0-11345 GCA_032359765.1 Saxidomus gigantea | reverse complement strand
TACTGTATGCATGGTTACTCTGTCATGCATGGAAGGATTTTAAAATTACATAGCACATTTATTGATCACATGGAAAGGACACAGACTGTGAGGCACCTCTTTCGGGGTCATTCGTCACTTGTGAGGGACAGCTCTTGTTAATTCTACAATTTCTACAGGCGCCGTTTAAATCTGCTTTGTCGGCACTGTCGCGTCTTCTTGTTTATTCTTTTATTTTTTGTTTTCTTCCATATGCATATGTGACCTCAGTTAAAAACTTTTCTGTAACGATACAATTATAATAGTATGCCTTGCATATTTGCAAGAAATAAACAAACTAATCGTTTTAATATTATGCAGTAAGTGTATAGAAGGAATAGGTAACTTACTTCCAAAAGATGACATAAATGATGAGTGTGAAAGACAGACATGTTATTGAGGTAACACAACCTATCATTGATATCTTGCTCAAAATAACAGCATGATCCTCTCCCTGGAAACATATGAAAGTGTGCTGTATTTAGATAATTGAAGATAGCTCTGAAAAATACGGGGACTGAGCTTCATTTTGGCAAGCTAGGATAACCGAAGATACTTTTTTACCTTAAAGACAAATAAAAATGTTACAGAATACATGTGAAAAAGACACTTGAAATACAACTTATATTTCACATATATGTATCTAACTTAAATTCTTAACTTGAATACCCGTTATGTCGACTGCACAAATGTTGTTATTTTTTGTAAGTGATACAAGATAGACTAAATGTGCTTAGTAGGACGTATAGTGCCCTGTATCAAAAAGGCTGTGTTGCATGTAAAACATGTTTAAATTGATAATGTAATATTTCTATAGTTTTTTCTAGAATAGCTACAAGAAATGTTGTAAGTTTTACTTTTCAAATTTTACCGTTTTAGGGGCTGGTGCCATCAGGATTGCAAAATTCGTTAAATGGTCACAACTACAGACAACTGTGTTTTTCTTCCTGTTATATTGAGAGAGCCAGCATCCATCACCAGACCACGAACCGACGTTGTCACTGCAGCATAATACAGATACAGAGTATGTAAAATGGTAAATTATTTAAGCCATTGAATTGTTCTTTGGTAATTAAAATGACGCCAGGTGATTTCAATTCCAATTAAAACTGGACTTTACCTACAGGAAATAAAATCACGTGGAAACGGTTTCAGTGGATTTTTTTGTTATAAATACTCCAACATTACTAAAAGGGCGAGATTATCTTATTATTGAGGTCATGTTCATTTACTTAACTTTATTTAGCAAACACATGACTACATGCTTCTAATGGTTAAGACGAAAGGAAAAATGAGAAGTAGTAAGAGCAAGGCAAGATGTACTTAGTTTTCTTCTTCCAGTATGTACAACTAGGGCTTTCCATTGTCGACTGAAATGAAAAATGCACCATATACAGGAAATAGTAATATGCAAATACTGTCAAAAACAAAAATGTCACCAGTGACCCAAGCCACCGGGATCATTGGTTCGAATCCTGGTATCAACGCAACTCTATATGCAAAACATTTAGCAGGTTCTTACGGGGATGGGAGTCTTACCAATCCTTCGGAGAAACAATTATTACGTAAATGCTCACCCGTAAGTAATTGTTATACAGTTTAAATGGGCGTTTGGCCAAAAGAAAAATTACAAACCAGCCTGGATGGCTTATTTTATTTTATACATGTGTATAATCATTTAAGGACACTTTCTGAAAACATTTTGTTTGTTTAATTCATATGATTTATTAATTTTATTAAAGAAATCATTAATCACTTGTTGCGATGTTTTCAAACATAGCACTAGAGAGATGAAGAAAGCAAAACCTCGTGAAAGGTTTACAATTTAAATAATCTTAATAGAAGACAGGACACACATTTACTTGGCATATGACAATATTGTCTTAACAATCAACATGGTTGCTAGACTCCGAACGCATTTAAAATTGACGAAAACATGTTTTGAATAGTCTACATGTGTTCATTTCTTGCACAAAGTCACTTTAGTTCTATAGATCGGGATATATACAGACATCTGAGACTTAGAAGGCACTCACAAGAACATTCAATGCTTTTTATTTATCATATACACTTAAGCGAATCTAATGAGATAATGATTTCGCCTTTTTGCCTTAGAAACACTGAAATACAACTACTTATTATAATACATATAAAGAATACGGAATAACATACGTCGAACAGTTGGAATGTAATCACAATAGGGCTCTCTAGTTTTCTAGTGGCCCTTGGATAAAATGTAAATGACATGACGGGAGCATTGATATGTCCAGTAGTCCTGCAATAAATTCAAAACTAAATTAGGCTACTGGGTTCTACATAATTCATTTAAATTATTTAGTGCTTTATTAATGGTTGTCAAACAAGAAAATAGTATTAAAGAAAATGTGATGTTAAGTGAAAAGAACTACCGATTTTTACTCAGAAGGCTTTGAATAAGAATGCACTTTTACGTATGTGAATTTAAAACCCTAACAAAAGTAAATGGTTAAGTCAAACAAGTAAAACCTTACCTGTTTTTAGATGTCCGTTCTGGCATTATTTCTGAAACATCTCTGTACATAATACTGCTGTATGAACTTTCATCTTTTTCTGTGTGAAAAGGAATGAGATTTTAATATTTGTGCGTCCGTTTTACAGGACAATCCTTTCTCTTTCATACCAAAAATATTGATAAACGCATCCGTCATAATTATTCATTATGTGTACCCTTTCGTGTACAATTTAATCTGATTACTTTGAAATATCTAGGATTCATAATAACCATAGGCTACTATATATTACTTTATCAATATACATTAAAATACTTACTATTAGAACATGCAATTTCTATACTATTGGGTATTTCTTTTGTCCATGCTGGCATTTCATCCTCTTGCCTGTCTGGAAAATGAATGTTCTTCTTGCACGTATCACTCTTGTCTACCTTTACAACTGAAATTGACGGAAATACTATATATTTTAAAATAGTATTAATTGCATTCAATCTTTTAATCTTAAACAGATGTATTCAAATCCTCAAACTTCCGTTCAAACAATTCAGTATAATAGTTATCAGTAAATATATCGTTATTTGAAAAGAAAAGAATAGTAATTTTCCTGATACAAGGGTGTGACTTTTATATTTAGCAAATTAAGAAACATATAGTAAAAGTATCAACGTAAACATAGAACTATTGGCAGGGATAGTCAATACCTCTAATATTTACTTTTATTTGATATGGTCTTGGTTGCAAAAATGGCGTCAGTGTGTAATTGGTCTTTAAATAGAAATTGTAACCAGGTTTTTGTACTTCTATAACCACACATTTACTATTTACGTACCCAAGTTAGTCTTTGTAACAGTTATTGTTTTTATATTTGCTTCTTTCGCATCTGCAAGTTTCTCCACAAAAATATCCAAAGTATCAATTACAGTATCAGCTCCGGAGCCAGTCTAGAAAACACAGCTAGATGGTAGGTAAATGATAGCCCCCTAAATATGATTTAATCTTTATCTTTTCAAGCATGCTGTATAATAGTTCTCCCTTATTTATATTTTTCTTAATATGTGAACAGATGGAACTTCATCTCTACATAATTTTCATTCAATAGCAAGATAACTCAATGTCTATAACAACAACATAGACGTCGCGCATGCTAACCCGGCACAAAAGAGTAACTTCAAATATCTCGATTTTCGGCTGACGGTCTTGTTTCAGTGTTTTCATTGCTCTACAGCACCCCTATCTGATTTTCGCTTTCCGTATTGTGTAGTAATAGAGAGATATGTTTTCCTAGTTTGGATACAATCTATATAAGAAATTATTTTCAAATAACATTTAAAACAACTAATTGATACTAAAAATATTACATAAAGAATTTGCAAATCACTCAGCAAAAGTAATCAGTGGCGAATTAACCCAGACTGCTACGTTTACCTGGCCTTTTACAGCCTCCTTTATTAGCTGACCACTGTGTTCTGTGTTTTTCTAGCTTCACCTCTATCATGGCTTTTATTGAAAGAGTTTTTTAGATTTGGAATCAGCATGTAAAATCGATTAATGTGTAACGTTTTACATTATAAGCAAGCGGCAATTTTGAAATTGAATACTTTTTGTTATTCATGTGGCTTCAAATTTACTATGCTTAAATTACAAAAAAAAGTTTCATTTATAAGTCAATACCTTACCTATTTCGTACATTTTAAAGACTATGCATTTGAACTTTATGAACTTGGGTGCACCTTTTTACACAGGGACATTTTTGCTCCATAACCAATTTCAGTGATAAAATAAAAGTTTCCAGACAAATTCTACAAAATTAAATATACGCTGAAAAGACAAAAATAGTATTACATATTCAAAATTTATACCGTTTTTAGGATGTCCTTTTAATGATTTTACGTAACTTTTGATAAATATTAAAATGGACATTATTCAACAGCCTTGTAGAACATGTTTTTTTTTTCCGGGGGGCGTCATTTGATTTCATTCCGGGGCGTCATACGGTCTTTTGCCACGTAAAAACGGTTGATGAAAACCATTGACAAATATAAGGTAACACGGATTTTTGTGTTACATCTTACGCAACGTTATTTTATTTTAGTGTTTACATCATTAGTTGCATCTTGTATATAATGTAAACACAACTATTATAACACAACAGTCAGGCTTTTATTATGAAGGAATTGATACATAACTTTATGCATTTATTATTTTGAAATAACACTGTGTAAACTGATGCAGGTAGGTTTATGTTACATTTTGCCGGGTTGGCTTGCGCGACGTCATATCCTTATTCCTTGCACTATAAATAAAAGCATGGATTTATTTCATAACAAAGACAGGAGTCAGTCAAATGTTACCCCGTTTAATAATGTTTTCCATGTTGTTTTTGCTGCTTCTCCTAAAACGTTGCTTGCTACATCCACGAAGAACTGCAAAATAATATGAACTTTGCACCAAAGCATGAAATCAACTTGCATTTAAACAAATGATAATATTATTGTCGTTTTAGAAGCATGTAACCTGTTTGAAATAAGGCAAGACGAATTACATCTATTTTGGTACAGAAAATGTTACACAGTTTGAAGTATCCCTGCCTATTCTGTCTTAATCTTGATGATAATACTCCATTTTACTCTCTTCAAACTAAACAATTATCTACCGGGTTTTTTGGTATTTTAGGTATTTACTGTCTTGAGAGATATTGATTATCTTGCTGATAAACAATCCTCTATTTTACTTACATCTGTTACTTTATCTATATGTGTTGAGTTCATATCGACAACTTCCGTTAGTTTTGTCATTATCAGATTTACCGCTTTTAAGTCACCAATCATAAGAGAACTGGTAGTAGTATTGTTTACAGATGTAGCGTTAGCAAGGTCTTCAAGAATGTTAACTGTTCCATTACCATTGATATCCTCTCCCATTACCTTTTGGAAAATCAAAAAGGGACATTTCTGAACTTAGTAGGAAATGAAATGCATGCAAAACTAACAGTTATATTAATTGTATAACATACCAAAGAATACTTATAGTGATGATAATACACTTAATTTTCTTTTCAACATATAAATGTCTGTTAATAAGAAATGATGTCACATAATTAGCACGTATTACACAAAATTAAATTACCTTTCTGTAAATGTCTTCAATCGCAGGTCGTGTACAGTTGTAAACTGGATCACGATACTTTCCACTGTAGTCACAAAATCTCTTTACCTCACCTGCACCACATTGTTCAATGTAAAATATGTTAAAAGTTTAATAGACACACAACCATATCAATTCTGGTACGTCAATGTCAGTTGATAGGTTAACGTAATAGGACTATCAGATTAAAAACACTGTCATTTATACTTGTCACCAACCCTGATAGAACCTTCCTTACACGTTCAATCAAATTATGATGTGAAACTTCTCGTACAAATTCAATCTAAACACAGTTATATCAGCTCAAGGAAATTCACCCACTGGTTTCTTATAAAAAAAAAGTTGCAATGTATATTTCAACGTCCGGTAGAGAGCTATATTTAGAAAATTCACAGAAAAGGATTTAAAAATCTGACAACTGTTTTCTGAAGAGAGGATTTCACTTCGTCTTTTTACAACAAATCATCATTTGAAAGCGTACCAAGATATATCTGCACACCTTTAAATATTTGAAAAGATGAGTTTTAGTAGTTGTCGATATCATTTTGCCTATAATGATTAGTTTTGATTAACCAATTTAGTGCTGGTCTACCGTATTCAGATAAGGACAAAATTAAGGTTATACATCAAAATTTAACCTGAGATTCAAGAATTAAACAAACTTGCAAACGATGTTTTAATCAGATGGGAGGTGCAAGTTTAAAAAAGGCGATTTTTACATATTTCATGTTTACTGCAGTAGTAGCTAGAGTTTGCAATGTCATTGATTAATTCCACAATTGGTGTAGAGGAACGATTATGTCTGATTCCCGTGGAGTTTGGTAGAGGAACGATTAGGTCTGATTCCCGTGGAGTTTGGTAATCCAACTTGAAGCAAAATGTAAACAGACTAGGTGCAGTTTTCGATAGAGAACACAAATGTAAGGTATACAAAACTTAATGCATAAAAACAGTCTGCAGTCTTGAATATTGTCAAAACTGCCAACCTCCTGTATTTCATACCTGATCTGTATCCTTTTGGACACGAGCTGAGCATATATTCCCCTGGTATCCCACTTTGCCAAGCAAAACCGTAATTGTCTATACCTGTTGGACACTGTAAAACTAATAGAAAAGTCAAAGGTTTAAATTTACGAAGACAATAGGTATTATACTGGTCAAGACCAACCTCACTATCTAGTTCGAAGATCATAGGCCGAATGGGTCAAGACCAACCTCACTATCTAGTTCGAAGATCATAAGCCGAATGGGTCAAGACCAACCTCACTATCTAGTTCGAAGATCATAAGCCGAATGGTTCTCCAGTTATTATACGTAAATATCTGACATTAACCTTTGACGAAATATCAATCACCTATTGGACCAGGTTAAGATCAATTGTCCTTTAAATTTGAAGATCATAAGTCAATGGTTTTCGAGTTACTGACCATAATCTGTTGAATCTTGTAATCCCATGGGCTTCGTGAATTTTCAATACGGGGATAAATGTGAGCAAACTTCATAGATGATCACAAGATCACGCTATATTCTTGCAATTAAGTTTCAGACAAGACGTTTTTCCTATAACTCTATATTCAGACAATTGACCAAACAAACTTGAAATTATTACTAATCAAGTATCTAAGCTCTGTGTTTTGTAGTTTTGGAAAAAAAGATATATATAAATTCATGTAAAACATTGACCCCCGGGCGTCATAATGTGAACAACATTGATAGATGTCTACAAAGCAATGCTACATGCCACATATCTAAGTTCGTTGCCTTGTTCTTTCAGAGCAGAAGATTTTTAAACTGTTTTTTCTCATAGAAACCTAATAATAGTATGTATCCAGAAGAGTAGATTTTAAAAATTTTCATTTCCGTTGTTCTGGTAACCACAGCGCAGCATGTAATGAAATTATTTGAACAACTTCGTTAGAGGATCACCGAATAATGATTCCTGTGAAGTTTAGTTTGGCTCAGTGGTTTTAGAGGGATAGTGTTTAAAGCAAAACAATGACGAGCACGCCGAAAGATAGACACAGCGGGATCCTAAAAGCTCACATTGGCACCCATTTAACCCTTTCTTCTCATGAACAAATGGACAGAATGCCACCAAACTTGCTCTGCAAGATATATGTATTGTCCCCTTTAAAAAAAGGAAATGGTTCAGGTCCATTGCACACTGACCGCTGTTACTGAAACTAGAAAACCTTTAAATGGCTTCATTCTATGATCTAGCGGATGAAATGTCTCCCAACAAAACTCTGTCGCATTCTTGCATTACTAAAATCGGTTCTTCTTATGACCTTGTGGATGGAATGTGACCAAACTTGCTCAGTAGCATTCTTGCATTAGCCCCATTCAAAACAACCTAACAAGAAATGGATCCGGTTCAGTGCAAACTAGAGGCCGTTTTCATTAAGATAAGAAAACAATCTGTAAATATATAACAGTACTGTAATATGCATTGCAATAACTTATAATACTACATGAATCAGAAAAAACATTATTTCACAGTACCATCGTGTACTTTAGTGCCATATTGACCGGCGCAAAAGCTGTGGTATTAATCAGTTCCAGAGATAGCTCTAGCTAAAACATTTTAAAACTAACTGCTTATTATGTATACCATAAGATATTTACATTTTGCTCGTGAATTGTTGTAGATCGAAATGCGCTCATTTCCACCACAATTTTCTTCTCTATTTCCCGGACATAGTTCGTTACACTCAGTATCAGACACTCTTTCATATTTCTTCATTACCATGCCGCACCAGCAATTTGTTCCAAGCTGTAAACGTACACAAAGGTTTACTGTATGCAACTATTTTATTTCAATGTTTTAAGTCTAGTTTAAACAATATTTTGTTCATAAAATATCATGTAAGTACAATATATATTAAAAAGACAAGGGATCGAGTAGTAAGCTAATAAGCTTTTTTGGAAACTCTTTCCCTGTTTTAAGTTTCATGATCTTTTATTTTAATGTTAAGACGGGTCTTTACTGGTGGCAATTAGCTCTTTTGTGTCATACTTTAAGTAAGGTGCATGTCATGATTTTTGTGCTTCCATAAATGAACAAACAACGATGAACTTCATAAGTCGATGCCTATACGATATGGCGTTCATTTGTCTCTATGATTATATAAACGCAATACTTTGAAGATAAGATGAAAACGTGTAATGTACTTTTCAATATTTCTAAGAGTATATATGTACATGTAGCCAATCTACAAGTCAGACAGCCATAGTACAGTTGATTTCATCTGATGCGGAAATCGGGTTACGAGTACAATATATTTACATATATTGAAGGAAGTTAAAACTTCGAAAATTCATAACATTTAATTTCCTGATTCCTTCGGCTCAGTCTAGTTATCTTTTCGATGACACGCTTATAAAGCCAGATAAGTTCATATGCAAATTAGTTTTTGTTAACTGAGAAATGTATGTTTGTACCATAATTATTAAAAAAGTAAGACTTCATACCTTAGTGCCGGAAAATGTGTAGCCAACGGTATAACACGTTTGTATACATAATTCCCTACTGTTGTTGGGACTTTTATTATACAGTGTTTCTAAGACTTTCGTATGTCCGTCATCTTTGTAGCATCCCAAGTAGACCGCACTGTTAGTCTCTTGAAGAACAAGGACAACATGATAGTTGAAATTGTTAAGTTTACAGAACTGCAAGTTACTGTTTTTAATACTGCTGTGCTTGTTTTGTAGAACTTCATGATACGGTAGCAAGTATGTGATTTAATTATATATCGATACATAGTCAATATTAGTATGTTTAATAAGCCATACGATGAAACTTAATGTTTAACAACAAAAATTGGGCCATCATTTTTGGGAGCTCAGATGCGTATGTTAACCGTTTCACAATGACTACAGGATTTCATAGAATCCAGGGAAAAGCGATCTTTCAAAAGACAGACAAAAATATCGTAAATTACATTCTCAACGTTTATTGATAATGCTATGTTAATTACAAAACGTATCAGATCGACCGAATCATAGTTGTTTCGAAGGCATTTTTGTGTAATGTTTGTTAAAGGGATATTACTCTACAAACACTGGAGAAATGAAGCTTACTAACAACAATAGCATACCCCTTTATATAGCGACCACGTTTGCTAAAGATTTAGAACGAGTTCGGACATTGTTAATGTGGTTGATATTTAGTAAATGGTTCATTACTCCGTTCTATCTATGGCCATTCCGCTTGTTAATCGTATATAATTGGTCAGGATTATATGCAAAATCACCGTGTTACAAGTATTGTGCAAAATTTAAACAGAAGTTGATTAAAAGAAATACAATACTATTTAGGTAGTGCTCATGTAACAGAATGTCTACGATTCATCTCGGGTTCATTATTCTAGGATATCTCAGGCGACCTGGTTAGATGGATATTACCGAAATATAATGCCATTTAGGATCCTTTTACTGTCTGAGGATTTTGTTTAAGACATCTTACCCTTCAAAATTGCAGTTGTGAGTTATGGTCACAAATGAAGCTGAAAATAGTGTACATGTAGACGTTTCTAAAAAATGATGAGAAATGAATTATACACATCTATTTTTCTTATTGACAGATATAAATTAAAATTTATATAACGAAAGAGTGGGTTTAGGATAGTCAAAAAGATCGTTTATACAGATTTTCTCTACATTTGATAGGAATGAAACTAATATACAGACTCGTATATATTCGGCCCGTATCGACGCGATGGTATTAAGATTATTCTATAAAACAGCGAAGAAGTCCAAAGCTTTCAAATGCAATGTAAAGTTGCTGCTTGATTAAGTTACACTGTAAATCTAAATCTACACTGAACGCCATGACAGTCAGTATCAATGTTAATTAGATGTGCATGTCAGGGAAAACACCAGAGTGCTTTAAAAAAGGAGTTGACAAATGGAACAGCAGGATTTAATGTGCTTGTAACTAGTCGATTACCTTTTTGGGTAAAGAAATTCACGTCGCAACAAGTTATGTAAATGTATTTTTGCAGTTTTATGTACATTTTATAACGATTCAAGCACATAATTTGTTTCAAACAAGTGGGAATTACTCTTTTCAGTTATTTGAAGATACGGCCTTGGAACATATAATTTATTATTCTTTCGTTAGACTAAGTGCTGATGGTGGTAACAATCACAGACATGGAGTCCCGACCCGATTGGCCGGCATAATTTTATCACTACAGTACATCTACGGTCATACAGTAATCAGACATAAAGTTTGGTTGTTATCAAAGCATGACTTTGTTCTAAAAATTCAATTTGTTCACTATACAGCCTTATGATATACAAGATATAAATCTTAACATTATAGTGAAAATCAAGACTATGCCGAGTTATTAACTCGTTTTTAAGCCGTTTTGCAATAATTACACATGTGTCCGATGTCTTTCGATGCAGAATAAATTTATCTTCAAGATGAAAAAAAGAGTTTCAATTAATTTTTCTGTATAGATGTTTAATTTAGTAGATTTTGTTTTAAAATGTATAATGACCGGGTCCAAACCCCGATTATCTGTGTTGCAACTTGCATAAAAAGGTCCAATATCTTGGATAATACCGAGAGTATTGACTTGAAACTCAAAATATAGTTTTTTATTTCATGTTTTCCAGTGAATTATAGAGTTTTCTCAGTGAAATAAAAGTGATAATCCACAGTTTTGAAACAGTGGATTACCA
>JAUMHA010399204.1:6479-23486 GCA_032359765.1 Saxidomus gigantea | reverse complement strand
TAAACTTCATGTTCATTGTACATTACAGATTTAACAGAGAGCATTCCAGGCAATCTGACTCAATGAGGAAACATTTGTATAGTCTAACTGTATTATCTAAAATTACAGTAAAACCTGTGTCACAGAACACCTCCTAATAAAGACCACACTGTGAGTCATACAGCTCCTGTGAATATACACCACTTGTCATTTATGTTTTTTTGACTGTTTTTAATATAATCAATACCTTCTATGTGAGAGGTATTTCCCTGTTATATGACCTGAGCCATCACAATTTGGAATCGGGCATCTGAAAATATACAAAAGTTTACAGTAAAACTTCTTTAAATGAGCTTCTGTAAGCACCTACACACACTATTTTGTTCTGTAGAGCTCTGTAACCAAGAAACAACTACAAAGACTCGTTTGTTTCCTAAAATCATGATACAGGATTAATTCTGGCATTCACTGAAGGCAGTACTTGTATGAAAATCTCAATGTCTGTAACATATTTCATATAAACCACTAAAATCTACAAATATTGGTGTAAAACATATACATACATTTGTATGCTTCACCAACAAATTTATCAAGATACCAGTACACTATAAGACTGAGTAACAACTACATGTACTTATATTAGAGTGGTACAGGCAGATTCATATATTTCAATAGTTAAAGGAAAATAACTATTCTAATAATTGTAATTGTTTGATCTGGACAGTTATCAAACTTGGCATTCTTACCTGTTTCAAACTGAAAAACACATCAACTGGCATTTGCAAAATACACTGGGGCATGGTAGACACAAGCATCATTCTGTGTCCAACCCAACATTTTCCAAAAACAAGAATGATGTACAGCATCTAACTCTTCAGCAGTCTATGTTGTTGCTATTAATCAATAAGACTGGACTTTGAACAGTTTTACATACACTATTTCTACAAAGGGAAAGCAACTTGTACTCACCTTAACGGTTCATCATCTCTTTTCTCAATCTCTTTACCAAATATTTTCTTGAGTTTTGCTGCTCTCGGACAACCAGACAGACTACGGTGTGACGAGTAGTTACCAGTAACATGACCAGACCCATCACATCCTGGGGTCGGACATCTAATGATTGAAACAGAAATATTAGGTCATTTCTCAAATAGTGAAACCTTGATACCGGATAAACACTATTTTAACTCCTAGTTACCAAAGATGTTATGAGTGCTTCAAAATTTCTAATAGCTACCATTTTCAAACACATGAACAAGTAGATAATATTTAAATGTTTAAATCCAATTACGACTTCAAAAACATGTTCTGGGTTTCCAACCAGTACTTACATTATTTCAGTGAAATCAAGCCTCTCTCTTAACAGGAGTTATATAAATGCTCACAACTTCGGTTTTATGATACATTAAAGCAACTCCCATAAAAATACTTAATAATTAGTCTAAAATTTCTGTCAATCAAATCTTGTATTTTTCACATTTGATCTATCTTCAAACAAGTCTTGTATTCAAAGGTTTTGTAAACAAAATAAACATGCTTGCACAACAGAACAAAAAGTAAAGAAAGCACCACATTTCTTACCTGAATATCAAAGATGAACTGCCAGTTGCTGCTTCCAGCATATTACCTTGTACTTGTCTTGCTTACCACCTTCCTATCTCGCCTCCAATGACTTTTCTATGTAATACTCTTTATTTTACAGATCTTTCTCATCTTGCTTTTACTTGTACAATAGTTAAATTTAGTTATGATCTGACTGTCCACTATTCAAACAGTGGATTTTCAGAGGGGACCCTATCAAGTCCATTTAGAAAATTTAGTATGAAAATGTATACATGCCCATTACTGTTAAGGTAAAACATTATGGGACTGATATATATTAGCAAGCTCCCTAATGAAGTGGGTAAGATGGTATCACAACTGACATAGCTTTGACCAAATCACCATGGAGGCACATTATCATGAACTGTAGACACAGCTATCAAGTATTCTTGAGCTCTTCTGACCAACTTAAATGAACTCACAATCAGAGTTTACATACAAGTAATAACTGCATTTGGAAATGTGTGAATGAATTCTTGTTGTATTATACATGCATTGCATCATCGGGACACAGGTTAGTGGGGTGAGATTAGCTCATTTGGGTGTTTGATAAACAAGATCACTGATTCTGTAGATATCCATTGTTCATCTTAATTGACAATTGTACTGAGATGCAGATTACTTTGGAAAGTTTGGATGTATATTGCCATTTCTATCTCAATGTAAAATGCGTGAACTATGTCAGCGTCAACTACATTTGTGCCAAAGAAAGATATCAATGTATTAAGGTTTGAAACTAGTGTTAAGACCTGCAATTTCAATTTCATGCACATACATTGTTAAACATGCTTATCTAACTGATCTCTAACTCTTTGTTTTGACAATTTCCTATTCACCCTTCTTTAAGTTGTTTCCATGATACGAGTGGCCCCCCCAAAAAAACCGGAGGGAAGTTTTACAGGGAGATCCCATTATCTTACAACGGTTAAACCTGAAATGCACTTTCAAACAGAAATACTAAGGCAGTATAAAAGCAAACAGAACTGTAACCAGGCTCTCTAAACTGAAAATATACACACAACAAAATACCCATAAAGAACAAAAAATACACAATAGATAATCTGAACGCAACAGAATCACAATAAACAACATATATCTGAAAACAACAGAAAATATAAAGCAACATTTTGGACAAACAACACTAACTAACAACATTAACTGCAAGTGGATATTTACAGTGATATTTATTTAGGTACATATTGGCTCTTAATATGCCAACCTGAATGCTCTTTCCATCTAATTTTGCAGCAATGTGTTTGGAAGCACTCTAACATCCACTATACAGTTTAAAGTTGTTTATCACAATGGAAGCCCTTACTTATGTTCTATCTGACTGGCCTGTACAGTTGCTCGATCAGCCAATGGGCAGCCAGATAAACTACGATGTGAGCTATAACTTCCAGATACATGGCCAGACCCATCACATCCGGGAGTTGGACAAGTAAGAAGGTCACGGCTAGCGCTAAGTAAATGGGCATTGGCCAGTGATAGAGGTAGCAAGTCTTGCGACAGCTGGACAATTTGGTCCTCAATCTCATCCGAAGTTGTCATGGTTACTGACTCTGGTAGTTGGTCTGGTAGCGAGTTTGTTGACAGCTGGGACAACCGGTCAGGTGATTCACTACGATGTCTCGGACTACATGGGGCAGAACGGCTTTTGCTAACAAAACACATAAAAGACATGTTCCAACATACAGCAGCATAAATATGGACAGGTTTCATGCAGTTGCAGAACTGGGTTACTCATGACATTAGTAAAATGTACATGTATACTCAAAATGCATGTTAATCTTGCAAATGTAGGCAAAAAGTAACACAAGCGATCATTAGAAATAAATACCATGCCTCTTCTTTTCAGTCTAAAGCTAGAATTAAGTTTTGCATATACATGTATTTCCTTCTGTGGAAAAGGGGTTTGTATATACATGTAGATGGATGGTATGAAGTTGTATAGAAAAAAATCTGAAATCAATACATTAATTACTCCTAAGGACTTGCATTGTTTTCAAGGTCACGGCAAATATAAAAATTTCTCAAAGTTTCAGTTGGTTAAGATAAAGGTAATTTAATTTTCTTTTCTTTAAATCATGGAATGGAATCCATTGAACAAGTCTGAAATAAGAATGTCTGAACAACATTCATGGTAAGTTTCATCAACCTCCATATTATACTGATTGAGGATAAAGATATTATAGTACTGAAGAAAACAGATGACAGACAGCCAGTGGTCACAAGATGCTTACAGTATAATGCTCAGGAGAACTGACATTTCACACCACTTTGAAAAAACAGGTAACATGTCTGTCAATAGTTGTTTTTGCCTTAATTACAATTTGATAGAAGCATCGCTTGTACCGGTCAATCTCAAGCCAAGTACTGGATAGAATAACACTGTTAAGTAAATTTTATAACTCAATTACATTCAAACTGAACAGTAATCAAAATCAAGTAACAGTTAAACCTTGGATAATATGCCAATATGAAGTAACTGTTAAACCTTATATAGTATACCAATATAAAGGGCCTCATAGAGTGGCCACTTACACAAGGTGAGTGCAGAAAACAGGTGACTGTTAACACAGCTTAGACTGTAGTATGCTAATATGAAGGAATTGTGAAACCTTAGATAGCATGCCATTATGAACTGTTTAATTTGATGGTTTATCAATTTTGACGTAACTGCGTAAAAGTCCCATGATTGCTTTGAATAAAACATTACTTTGTGCACTCAAAAACAGAGAAATTGACCTTCATTCGTACAAAAGACATTCCTACTAAATGCTGTTCTTCAAATGGAAAGAACATGCTGTAAGTATAGCCCAGAAAGTTTTTCAATGACATTGCAAAAAAATAAAGTGCATTTTTCAGTGACAATCGGACTTTTATGAATTTAGCAATGAACATGATGAAGAAGTAAAACAGCAGAGCCTTGGTTTCAAAATTTTATTGTAAACAATCAAACACTTTATAGTTGCCTTAATTCTATCAATAGTAATTAACCATACAAAAATGTGCCTTCATTGAGATCATGGCTTTTGAATTGAACAAATTCAAAATTTTGCACTAATGCAGTCATGTTTACCCAATGGTCTTTAAATTCCTATAGTAAATGCAAGGAAGATAGAGATATCCCGTGAGACATTCAGTGCTAGGCGCAAAATAATTAACATGGTCATCGAAAAAGCACATTTTTACACAAACTACATTAAGTACCGGTACTATTGTACAGTTAATATTAAAAAACATGTAAATTTTTAACAAGTTCAATACAAAAGAAATATCAGTAACAGGTTAGAAAAACAAACTTAACAGAGAGTTCGGGTAATGTTTAAGCAATGTAAACTTTCAAAAACAAGTGTCTTGCAATAATCCCCTACCTGTTGATTCCTTTATTAGGGATTGATATGTAGACAGTTGTGCTACATTACCCTATATAACATGTTTGAGCCCAAGTTCAAACCTTTACATTTAAGCCAGGGAGCCAAAACTTATAATTTATTTGGTTTACTGTTACCATGTGTGCAATGTTACGTCAAAATCCCTTAAGATATGATAAAGTAAAGAGAAAAGTATTTCTATAAATAACTTTGAGAATCCTTGACCATGAAGTTAACAGGAAGATATGCTACAGGCACAAAGTACATTGTGCATTTTGTACTGATATTTTTATGATAGATTCTGATTCATAAATAAGAAAAAACCTGAATAGCTGCCTCAGTGTTGTGGCTGTCACAACTCTGTACTATAAGCAAAAACATTTTTTTTTTAAAAATGGTCCATGCATTTACAAGTTACATACATGAAGGTACTGATGCACTGACAGAACATTTCAATCTTACAACAATCTCCTGCATTTCACAGGTAGGGGACTAAAGCCACAGTTGAGCTTGTTTACAAGCACTCTGACATATTGACTTATTCTTCCAATATTTAACAATGTTCAGCTGTGCCTTCAGCTGGAAGACTAAGATATGAGCCATGCTGAGCAAAACCTAACCTCTAACAATTGCCATCCTTGCGTCTGCACCATCTTACAGGGATAGTAATAACAATTTTAATCATTCTGTACAGATGACTGAGCTTTATTGCCAACTTTTGAAGATACAATTAAATGTATTCACACAAACTTGAATAGTATCAACTTCTAGACATCTTTTCCCTTGAAGTTTTTTTCGTTCATACGTCATCATTCGTATAACACCAGTTTAAAGTACAACATATAACAAGTCACGGAAAGTTGCATCCATTTAATCTCATAGCGCCATTTTACATACATTAGAGAAAGATGGAAGTGCCATGTTTCACATATATTCTGATAGTTCCGAGTTGCAAGGTAAAATGTAATCATTTTTCTAATACTGTTTTTAAGCTGCAGGGAATTTTCAGATTAATTTCAATCAAAAAGGTGCTGGTTATTCACAAACAATTATGTTACCCATGTTTTTCCCAGATGGACAGAATTATTGCTTATTCATATTCAAGATGTTGGGTTTCGCACATCATTGCTCATATCAAAATCTATCATTAAGAGTCCATGTTATACAACTGGTAATTAATTTCAAACAGTAAACTTTATTCTGCACATTTATTCAAATGATATCAATCTCCCAAGCATAAAATATTAACAGAGCTAGACAATTCTGCAGTTCAGCACAGACAATCAATCAATTCTTTTAAAGATGTTTTAGCTTTCTTGTATACACTTATTTATAATTTTCAATTTTTTTTAGAGCTCCACTTCACGATATACATTCCTTATTATTCAGTTTAACAAAAGGATGCCTGTGGTTTAATGTGATTTTACCGAACAGTGCTCGGCATCTAGCCCCATTCACTTTACAAAGAGCATCCAGCCCCATGCTTTTTACAGAAACATGTTTTCATGTCCCAGTTAAGCTAAATAAACACAGTATAAATCACTGAGTCTTAAAGCTGGATACCAGAGTTTTGGCAAGAAACATCCTGTAACTGTAGAAACATACAGAGTGGAGTGTCATACAAATGATTCATTCCAATTTTTTTAAAATATCATATCCCTCCACAAGAATGATTGAATGTATGACTTTAGCCCCTTGTGCTCAACTTCAAACTTTCCTTCTTCATTATTTTGCAAATTTGACATTATCTGCTTCACTTTTCAATCTTCAAAATTTAATAAAATAAAATAAAGAAAAGCTAAACTGGATATTTAACGTTAGATTTTTCTGTTTTGCCTAAGTGTATAGAGATAATTACATTATTGTATTATGTTCATGTGTTTAGAAACTTCATTTGATGAAGACGCTTATGGCCAACTTTGCAAAACTGAGCATAGAGGCTAATGTCATTTAGTCTATTGTCATAAGGTAAATCAATAGATCATTTTACTTTCAATCTTTACCAAACTTAAACCAAATAAATCAGAGATGAGTTACTTTTTCGAAGGTTTCAAAGTAGAAGGAAACCTATTATAACAGTAAGTTGGTCATTAATTAATTTCCTATTTCTGACAAATATCAATATTTTTCACACCTTTGTTCACTACTTTTTAACAGTTTTCAATCTGTATGTTTCCCATGTCAACATGGACAGTGGAAGCTTCTGGAATACCAGGAAATACTTTAATTATTTTTGTTTTAGTAACTTGTGATTTTTCTTTCTCTGGCATTTGTGAACATTGGTGTTGGACATGAGTTACATCTTTAGCAAGTAACTGTGTGAGTTTGGTAATAATATTAGGACTAGCTTTGGTAACAGTTTCAGTTGTACAAGAACCCATAACCTCAGCTGCATTCAGGTCTATTAGTTTACAATCTGATTGGTCAGGGAACACACGATCACAAGAAGAACCTTGAGACTTGACAGATTTTGCACGATGAATAAGTTGGTTAAGGGTTATATGTTCTTGCTTTAAGTTTTCTGTTGGATTGATGAAAATCTTCTTTAAAGTTGGACTTTGGATTACAGGGTTTTGTGCAACAGGAGATCCAGCAACTGCTGTTTGGAGACAAACAACTGGGTTACTTACAGGAACCCCAGGTACTGGTGGGCTTACAGATGTTACACTTATGGATAGAGGTTTAGCTGAAGACTCGACCGGTTTGAGTCTAGTCAAACCTGAAGGAAAACTGGATGTAGCTACAACGGTGCCAGGAGGTGCAGTGTAACCTAAAATCCGTACTGGTACCCTTGAACTTTGCTCAGTGTCAGTTTTAGCCCCTACAAAAGTACTAGATGCAGAAACACTTTCCCCTGTGAGAATGGTCTCACAATGCCTCATGTTATTTGTGTTGCTTCCTCCTGTACCGGACTGGAGCCTAGTCTTAAGCATCGACATCACAACCGGGTTTACAACCGGCTTTTGCAATGTTCGTGGATCTCTTTTTACTCTGAAATTTCCAACTGTCTTAATAGGAAAGAGAGCTGGTTTGTGTCCTGAATGACCTGCCTCATTCCCTAAATATGATACATTTGACTGGTTACCTAATGGTACACCTACTCTTGGCTGAAGAATTTTGGTTCCTGACACAGCTGCACTGGGGATGGGTTCATGTGAACTAGTTACAGTAGTAAGTTCAGGAGGAGGAGGTTTTACAAATTTTGATGGGTCTACAATAGCATTTATAAGGCCAGTAGATGTTTCAACAGAATAAACACAGTCCTTGGGAAGATTTCCCATAGGTTTAAAAACAACATACCCTTTTCCAGCTGGTAATACGACATCATCTGGGCTTGCCGGGAACGCTTTCTCGCAGCTAACTGGCATCAATACAGGCAGTGTTGTTGGGTCTGTAACTACTGAAGTCTTCAGTACATTACCTATTATCATTGCATTAGATGAATTTGGATCATCAGCCTTTTGCGGCTGTAATGCTTTTGTAGATACTGTACTTAATACCTTAGATGATACCTGGTTCTGAGTATAACTAGCAATAGAATTCACAGGTTTAATTGAACTAGTAGAAATTGTTTTTGAATTAAATACAAGACTTGTAACACTAGACTGTTTTGCGTCACTGGTTGGTTTTGAAGTGTCATTAGTACTTGAATTTGCTAAAAATGATGGGTTTGGAATAGTTAACACTGCCGCAGCACTCACTGGAGTATCTTCGCCTTTAAAAAAACGCACTTCCTGAGCAGCTTTCATCATGTCTGGATCAGCTTTCATTGAACTCTTCTCAATCATAGATGACAATTTTGGCAGTATAGTATTTAAAGGTGTTACTGCTGGTGTAGACAACAATTTCGATGATGATGATGTTGAAACAGCTAATGCTGGTGATGATGACGCTGAATCCAGCGATGATGAGCGTTGCTGAGGGCGTTGTCTGGACCGTCTACTCAAAATGTTAGGTCTTGACACAGACCTAACTGGAGGTGGGATAGCAGTTTTCTCTTTTGTTCCATCACTTGGAGACACCTCTGAGTCTGAAACAGTTTCTGTCACATTCTTTCTATTGGACATTTCTTGGTTCTGGCGGTTGTACTTCTCAAGTTCCTTCACAAGATTTATCCTTGGTGTTGTGATGGAAGATCCTTTTGCAGCAAGATCAAGCTGCTTTGTAAGAATCATTGGTCGGAGAACCCTATCTGACGCTAAAATACAAACAGACACTCACTTGTTAGCAGACAGAAAAAATCTTTCCAAACTATAAAACAACTAAATTCTAACAAATAGTACTTCTTAAGTAGAATCAGATTTAGAACTTTACATTTATTCACACGTCTTTTACCAAAATCTTTGGATTTCAGAAGTTACACTCCCATGTAACATTTAGTTTATGTATGACCTACAAAAACCTGTAGACAAGATTTAAAAATTTGAAGACGCTACAAAACAACCAAGTGTACAATAGTTTTAATAACTTACAAGACAGTTTGATATACTGAGGCACACTACAACCAGTGAGCAACTTAATTTCAGATAAAATTACAGCTGCCAAGCCAAAATATTGGCTAAAATTATGGTCGCCAACAAGAAACCACATAATATTTGAGGGTTCATCGCAAAACAGTTGCAAGTCTTTCTTTATTTTCATATAACTTAAGACCTTTATGCATTAAACCCTCAAAATATGATCTTTTTGACATCAACAAATTATCAATGGATAAAACCACTTAAAATCTAAATATCTGAACTCAAGTACAATTTTGAATGTTTCTACAACAAAAACGTTTTGTTCACTTGAATTAAACAGACCACATGTACTGTACCAGGTAATTTTGTAGAGTTCAATTTATAAAGAGAAATGTAAAAACAAGAAAATTGAAAATCATCTGAGAAAAAATTTGTAATATGTCAACATGTAACTGAATCAATGTCAAAATGTGAACTTAACTAAATACAAATATGTGTCTATAATGCACAAACGAAAAAAAATAACATTAACTGGCATATACTCACCTTACTTTTAAACTTAAAGAAAAGACAGTAAACATAATACAGCATAAAAAATCCCATGCACAGCTACACAATATCTAGAGTCAATACGTCCAAGCAAGCTGACCCGAACATTTCAAATGGAATCTGGTTTGTTAAAGGATTAGTAGGTCCAACTTTTCATTATCAAAATTACAGAACAGAAAATCTACCTGTTCAAGTTTTCAAAACCTGCATACATTTTTGTCTTGTAGTTTTCATCTTACACCCAGGGCATTACATCATACCTGATTCATATTGACTCCAAAATATGGCAACAATTAACTGTGAAGATCAGAGAAAACATGGTGGAAATAACAATTTTCAATTGACCCATCTAGCTAAAAACTAGAGCTATCACTTGTGATTAAATATCTCCACCCCACAATGGCACTTTGTTACAGGTTAATAGTTATTTTTTTATTTGGCAATAGTGGTATGTCACAGGGAAAAAGTCACAGTGACTATTTTAAACTTATGGAGAAGTTTGCTCCACAATCTACCTATGCCACATGAAATCTAAATAACAGGAATGTCAGAGTTTGAAGGAGCATCACGTTGATGGATACACACTAAAATTGTATCTTGCACATCTACTACTCATGGTGACTATGTGTACCAATATTCATTGCAATCCTTTAAAAAATGAAGGAGTTCTCTCCACAATCTGCCCATATTATGAAAGTGTCAGACTAACCAGGTGATTCATTTTGCAGGGGTATCAGGAAGTTTCTTGCAATGAACTACAACAGTTCTAAACTGCACAGAATTTCTCAGCTCTAAAAGTTTTGCATTTAGACTTTTTAGAAATCCTAGCGATTGAATATTAATTTGTGGATCAATTTGAATTCAGTCAATCCTACTGAAGGCCCATTCCTTCATTAAGTACAGTAAGCACTTCCTACATTACCCACTTTAACCAATTACATTAGCAGCTAAAACGACCAAATGTGCAAAACAACCACAGGAAACACTAATATTTTAATTATGTCAAGGGCCGTAACTCAACTGTGACTGCCCAATATAAAACTGAAACCCAGGTGCACAACTTCTCATCCCAATAAATATTTATATATGAAATTTGGTGACTAGGTCAATTTGTAAAGGAGAGGTGCCTGCCACAAGTTTTTCGGGACATACATACGTACATAGAGAGGAAATATACGCCCCACAAATGGGGAGATAAAAATATGGTTAAACTGTTTGACATATACATTTATAGACATTAATTCCATTTAAGCTGTAATAACAGTATTGACAAGGTAATCATGGACCAGTTAAAATAAAATTTAACTAAGCGTAATACATGTACCATGAAAGAAAAAACACAATGCTGTCCATTTTCTTTTCAAAAGAAAATTAACTAAGGGGTTAATCTTCACAGTTCTTTGTTGCATGATTAGTAATGTGTTAGTGCATTTTTTTTAAGTACACACCAGATTTCTTTACGAGATCAGGGGTCTTGAATAGTTGCTTCGCGGCTAATTTGATGAGCTGTTTTTCTGTACATGCGGCCAAAACGGCCTTGGCTGGGTCGTCTTGCTTCGGCAGAATGACTAGGTGGTAGTCTAAGCATCAACAACAAAATAAAAGTAGACTGTAAGTGAATGAACATAAAGCAGGGAAGTCTATATACACCAACTTTACCTCAAATGAATAAACATTTAAATTCAATCAGGGTTCCCGCTGTTTCTCAACAAAGTTGCCAATTGCTATATAAACACACATAAATTTGGCAACAGTTTAGTTTTGGTGAAAAAAACTGTAACAAAAAAACCCTTGTTTAGGCACTGAAGCAACTTTTGCTGATTTTGTCCAAAACATCAATAAGCCAGCCAGGGGGAACCCTGTACACAATATGTGTTTTTAATATTATTGCATACATTTTGCTTTGAAAATTAAAAAATCTTCCAGTTTAGCTGTGATAGTGCTTGTTCATTTGCATTCCTCTGTTCGATCAGTATGGATCCAGATTACAAGAGCCAATGTATCTACATAGTCTGGTCTAGGTCTGTTCGGTTCCACATCCAAGAACCCACAAGACATTTTGTGGTGGTATATACAGTCCCGGTCTATTCTGTATTTATGCAACACTATTTACATAAAGAGCAAAATTCATACAAATGGTCAACTTTCCTCAGCAAAGTCCAATCAACAATAGAAAGCTCACCTAATACCATAATTCAAAATTAATTATACACTTTGTAAGAAAAGCTGTTAAGTTATATTATGGCCAAGACAACATAGAAAAAGAATCAGCTTTCTTTATGCATCAGGTTGATATGCAATGTGTACTCTCCAAGTTTGTCCTATTGTTACATCAACCATACACTGTAACAAGGGGTCTTTAAGGTAGCCTGTAGACAAGTCATTTTTATAAAAGTCAATGCAGACTTAAGAAATTTTGCATGTCAATCTTATGAGGCATTGACTTTTGTACAAAAGTTATGGTGAAGTGATATTTCCATGGAAACCAATTTAAAAGTACCACGTGGCAGAGAGTGTATTTTTTGTCTACGTAGATAATAAAACTGTCATTTTTATAAAAGAGATGTCGAATCATATACGCATAATTTTTTTTTTTTTTACAAAACTGAGACTAAATGTGTCAAAATTTCAGTTATTTTTGCTTTGAAAAATTCCACCCCTAAAGTATTTGCTCCATATGTTTTAGTATTTTGATACTTGGGGTTTTTTTTAGGAGTAAATAATTCGACATTTTCTTTATTAAAATGACTTTACTATCAAAGTAGACAGATAAATAACGAAAAATTCGCAAGAAATTGACAAAAAATATACCCCTCCGCTAATTTTCCATAGAAATGTCCCAAGACCCTAGTCACCCTAAACTTTCAAAGTCAATGCCTAATAAGATAGACATGTAAATTTCTTAGGTCTATGCTGACCTAAAATTACCCATTTCCTTGGGTAAACCCCCAAGAGCTACCCTAAACTGTGCGCACACTGGAATCTTTATAAGTAAGGATTCACTTATACAGGAGTCTCAATCAATGTTCAACCGTCACACAATAAAGTAATGATTATAATAATATATTCAGCTCATCAGTATAAGAATTGCTGAAAGTAAATGTGTAGAGACATACATGTGTACAGACAACACCAACTTACTAGTTCGCCTCCTTCCATCTTGTCCAAGTAACTTTCCCATTGCAGCTATAGGACACCCAGACACACTGAAAATATAGTGGTATTTATACTGATAATCAAACAATACTGGGGTATAAATAACAAATGTAATAAGACTGGCCCTCGTTCAAGAAATATGAACAAAGCACAATATACTGGTATATTTAGTTCATCACCACCAGCAACACTACTTTGAACAGCATTTATTTTTGTGTTGACTCTTGCAATTATAGATATGGAACATCTCTAAGCAAAGTAATAGATGTGAAGTATTGTCCAGCAATTCATGTGACATAAATTCTATACCTAGTAACTTAAGACAGTCTGAATTCAAGAACATCATACACAAAACAATTATAAGCCAATTTTGATCCCAGAGGCATGATTTGAACAAACCAGACAATGCTACATACCAAAATCTAAGCTCTAGGCTGTGCAGTTTTGTAGATTTTTAAAGTTTTTCCTTTTGATTGCCATGGCAACAACAGGTTATCATGGAATGAAATTGTCTGAACAAACTTAATAGAGCTTCTAGCCAGAAACATCCCTGCCAAGTTACATCTCCAAAGGCCAAGCAGTTTCAACAGAGATGTTGTAGATGAGCTAACATGAAATCTTTCTCTATGTACCTACCTTCTATGCATGCTTCTGAGACTGTTGACATGACCTCTGCCACTACATCCTGGCGTTGGACACCTTTAAGATGATGAAGAAAATATTAACACATTTATAATATATAAACTCAGTCAGATACTGACTATACGTGTTGTGGAAGATTTTCCTTCATCTCCGTGGAAGCACTATTTATACAGCTAAAGATCTAGTCAGTCTCATTACTGTCTACTTAAAACCAGTATTCTGTTAGTGTTCATTGAAATTCAAAGATCAATAATGTTTAACACCAGTTTTTTAATTTGCATTTTTTGAAAACACTGTACTACTAAGCATGTAAAAATCTATTTTTCTACGCTAAAATTTGAATATATCTGGTGTTGGGTGCTTTCCTTGCAAGACATTAAATGCAGACACATAAAGATGACCTTGGTAGCTTATCACAGTTTGAGATATAAAAGCATGATAAACTTACTTGAGAGATGATTCATGGGTCTGGAGGACTGAAACAGAACACATACATAGATCAAACAAATCCATCTTGCTGTCCAGCAAACACCACAGACAATACTCAAAGATATCTCAATATCCTGAATCTATCATGATACATGTATATGAAAATTTTTAACCATGGCCATTTAACTCATACAAGCTCCCAATCATAACTTGTAATGTACACTGGGATATTGTAATATTGTAGTCGAGGTTCATACATTCTAACTCACATTGTATTTGATTTGTGCAATCCAAACATGACAACCAAACAGATACAGAATACTGAATGATTGTTATTACTGTATGACCTGCAGCTTTTAGCACTTTACTTCCTTTGAAAAAATTCTAGATAGTAATACAAAAGAAATCAGGACTGTTTACTATCAAGATGTGCAGTTCAAATGGTTCAATTCACTAGAATAATATTACCAATGCCAAATAAAGCACAACACTTACCTTCTATTGGTGCATCAGCTTTGTTTGGGCAGCCAGACAAACTGAAATAAAATTGTGCCGGTCAATGTGGTCAGAGACTACTCTTCAATAGTAGAGACCGTTATTTTTCTCAACCATTTTTATTATTTGTATTAACAACTTAAAGGCATTGTAACTATGGTAACAGGAATTGTGTAGTGTGTACGTACACCTGACATCCTGTTTAATCGATTTAGCTTTACTGTACTCTCGATGCTTACCTACAAATCTTGGGTGTCAAAAAATTTCAGCTCGCAGTCATGCAGTTTGCTCTCCCATTCCTAACCAAGCATGTCATTCATTTTTTATTTGCCCCTACACAAACTGGACAAAATAGTTGTTGGTGAAATACCAATGATAAAAGCCTTCATTTTCAAAGTACACTAACCTATACACAAACATGCTTAGTGTCAAGCACTCAACGTTTACCTTCTATGGTGAGTGTAGAGACCAGTGATATGACCTTCACCGCTACAACCTGGTGTTGGGCACTTTATGTCTGAAATTAAAGGTACGAAAAATATACTTCCTGATGACAGACTTTATTTCAAAAGGTTTCTAACCATGGTTAATCTCTAAATAGGGCACATGCCATTCATCAGATTCCCACTGCCTTCTTAATGTCAGAATTTAACAAACAAAATCCTCTGAAATCACTCACCTAATGTCAGTAACTTAATGCTATTAGAGCTACACAGCAAGAAATGCTTTAACCAAAAGTGTGATGCCGATGCTTTAGTGAGCAGAATAGCTCAGACTTTCTTCAAATAGTAAAGTTAATAATTGCCACTAGCTTCTTTAAAGTGACTGCTATGATTGCTATGAAGTATTCAATTCCAACATCAACCTGTGTCATCTTTAGTGCTCTTAATAATTCCTGGGGAAAGTTCTGGTCTCTGAACAAGATTCCAGCACCATAATTTTTTAAGTTACAAGATTCATGTCTGTATGAACAAAGGAATGTTACATATACTTACATTTTGAGAAAGCCTGGTCCTTATCTTTCTCATTCTCTTTATCAGTTGTTCCTGCTTCCTCTAGCTTGCCATCAGTCCACTCAGCTAACACCATATACTCTCCACCATCATCCATCTCTTCCTCGTCACTGTCATCATTCAGATCTTGCTTCACCACAATATGAGAACCTTCTCTTGGTTCATTAATGTTCAAACCACTAGATGAAGATTCAGCAGCATCAGATGAGACACACTGCCCTGACTTGCCTTGTTCGTTTGGTTTTGCAAGTACTTCAGTGATATCAACAGGTTCATTTTCAACAGTTCTGTTTCTTGTTTCAGGTTCTGCTTCCAATGTTTTTGAATTTATTTTGTCTCTACCTGTATCAACACCAGGAGAAATTTGAGAAACTGGTTTTGTTGAGTTCATTTCTTCCGCATTGTCTGTTATTCTCTGAATTATGTTTAAGTTATCAACCTGTATGACATTCTGCACTTGCTGCTGTATTGCAACCGGACTGAGTATTGAATCCATCTCTGATTCTGTAGTACCCGCTACATTCTGACTATTTTCCCTCTGAATCCTGGCACATTCTTGTTCAATCATTCTCAAAGCTTCTATTTCATTCTCTTTATTAGTTTCATTGTTTTCTACAGTATTGTCAGTATCTATTTCCTCTTTTATTCTCATGGGTGCTACAATAATTGTGTCTGGACCTTTAAACAGCCCACTGTCATCTTCTGTGATGGGTTCCTCCTTAACCCTGACTAGATCACAAGGTATGTCAGATACCTCCTTTAACAGTACAGTGTCACCTTCATTTTCTTCTTTAATCTCATGTTTAGGCAGTTTTCTCACTGGTTCTTCTGAATCTACTGATGAGTCCCGTCTCCTTTTTTTCGCTAGTGGGCAAGTTGTTACACTGTAACAAATAACAAGTTCACAAATCAGTTACTTTCGTCTAAATATGAGTAACACCAGATTATATTAGTAATTTGATTATCCTGTACTGTGGCTGTACATCATCATGACCTTATGAAGGGCATATACTAACACTAAGGTGTGGCATTACCTTTAAATCATTGAAACATTCTGAATGGTGTAGAGAATTTTGCGTATAAGATTATGAACTTCAACATTTTCATGATGTCGCAAAATTATTAAACACCTTTTCCTTGCAAAACAAACAGGAGGGTCATGCCTACCCTGTAGCACTTACCTGAATGCAATTGCATCATATAGACACCTTCAAACTACTGGGTTGTCATATATTTCTAGACAAATGTCATTTTAATACACAATATAAGGACATCTGATCAAATTTAGTTTGATTTCAGAGAAGA
>JAUMHA010399171.1:0-11346 GCA_032359765.1 Saxidomus gigantea | reverse complement strand
TCTGTTACAACGAACTTCCTCAGTTTATAAAGCAGTCTTTCGGGGGTATTAATCACATTTAGTGATAGCTCTAGTTATCTTTTTTGCCCTTTGAAATGTAGAACTATTTTTCGATGCACATGTAGTAATTTGAAATCATTTTTTTTACAAATACCTTATTTATTCTCTTTTAGGCCCCTAAAAATGTTTTAAAAAATATGATAATTATGAAGATTTTGCATGGTAAATAGACTATTAGTCAACTGTCTTTTGACAACAGGTGATATCAGGTTCTGAAGATACGGTCGGAAAAGGCTCTACAGAGCCTTGCCTTTTCCGACCGCATCTACCTCACCTGATATCACATGTTATCAAAAGACAGTAGCCTAATATTCTCTATATATCAGCATTAAGTAAGAAGTAAACAATTCGTATACAAAATACCTCAAATATTATGTTAACATGCCACTCATCATAATTATATTGGATATAAAGCAATTTACATAATCACTTTTTGTATACCGATCATCCATGTTACTGTGCTCGCATTCCATTCATATTTTAATATATCTGAATAAAGTGATATTGTCAACATGAATACAGTACCTGAAAGTTATCTGAAAAATCAATTTTGAAACGCAATGAATGAACTTTTTGAATATTTTATCTGATTGTGCAAGATAATTTGACATGCCGAGCTCCTATTCTATGTTATTATGTGGATCTAATTTTAAATCAACCTGGCGTTAAACGATTGGTTGAATTTGATAGGTCGACAAACGTGTCGATATATTTAGAGCAGGCGAGATACCCGACAAATACGGGGAATTTGTAATATTGAACTTAACATATATATGACTTACATCAAAAGCGTGAAGTACACAAATGATATATAGGAATTCCCATATGCTCTTAAAGATTGAATATAATCATGTTTAAAATTTCATAAAGGTTAAGTAAGGTAATTCAAGATGAAAATTAGTTTATCTGCTGTAGTAATGTTTTTGATAAACGCTCTTATTCCATAATAATGGCCCTTTATTGCATATGCAAATGAACATGTATAGTTAACCCTGCGTTACTTTTATTGTCATTATCATTATCATAACGATTGCTATGCCTGTTATCATAATTATCATCCCCCGCCAAAATCGAAGGGATATTGTTTTTGCGTTTTCCGTCTGTTCGTCCGTCCGTCCATCCGTCCGTCCGGAGTCAAAACTCAAGAACCAATAGATAGATTTTCATGAAACTTAAATAAGAGTACAATAGCATAATGCCACGGCGTACACACAATCTTCGTCAAGATTGGATTAGTATCTCTGAGTTACTGCCCTTTAATCGTTATTTTTTTCTATATTCAATATAGAAACATTAAAATTATATTTCTCTGAAACCGGTTATCAAAATTAAATTGTAATTGGCTCAAATAGTTAACGATCACTCTTTCCAATATCTATACCATTCACTTCTTGATTTTTCTAGAAATGAGACCTCTGAAGGGGGTGTAGTGCTTTACTTAAATATTCTATTTAGAAACTTATAAAGAAAATACTAGTACTGATTACTTTAACTTACATCAACTCAGTTCTGTATCACTGTAAGATGCAGAAAAAAGAAATAAACCTCATAGCTGAGACCCCAATGGGGTGGTGAAATTCTAAAAATGCTGCTTTTTAACTGAAAAGGCTTGTCAGATTTTTATTTTATTTGGCACAAATAATCAACTTTGAGTTCCCCAACATCGGGAAATTTAGAAACTGGATTTTTATAGAAATGAGACCCTTTAGGGGATGTAGTGTGTTTCTTACATAATTAATCTATATAGAAACTGAAGAATTCCTGGTGTCTGAAAGTAGTATTACTGATTTAATTAACTTACAACAATTAAGTTCTGTTTGACGGTAACTTGAAGAAAAAAATCACCTTAGAGATGAGGCCCCAGTGGGGTGTTGAAATTTAAAAACAAATGCTTTTATTTTGGAAGCAGACAGACCAATACACTTTCCAATTGTAGTTTTTCAGCGATTTGCTTCATAAGACGGGGTATATAAATTCACTGCATTTGCTTGGTCTTCTTATTTTTTTTTCTTTATTATTCTTACGAGCCACACTTAGAAATGCTGTACTGCATGAAATTTGTGTTTGCTGTATTTCAGGGATCCAAAAAGGATGAACTGCTAGCATGCGTGACGTTTCGAGATTGGTGAAGTTTTTCGAAGGTTTTTCCAAACCTGAGCGGCAGTTGCCAGCAACCAATACTCACCCTGTTCAGCATGGGATATCAAACACAAAGAAACCTCCACTGTCTGTGAAAAAAACATGTGACCTGTCTGGTATTGGCTGCTCAAACATTACCAACGTCAATGACGTCACGGACAAGTCACGCAGTGGCCTGCAAAACAACAGAAAATCTCAATTTTCGGTAGTTTATAACAACATACCAAGTTTCTTTAAACATGGCACTCCATCGCAAAACGTGGCGTCCGCAAACTTGGTATCATTTGACACAAGACAAACTGATGATCAAGAAATTAAGCAAACGACAGAAGTACCCCAAGACTGTTCAGAGATGGGCGGATTTGACAAACCCAAGGAAAGGACAAACCTACCCGGTGAAAGCCCACAATGTAAGAAAGAAACTATAAATGTCGCATCGACCTCTCCTAAACATCTTAAGCAGTTTCTTGGGTCAAATAAAAACATAGCTTTCCTGGTTAGCGATGAAAAGACAGAAAGCCAAGCAGCAGTAGGAAATCCACAAAGAACAAAAATAATCGACGATGATGAAATTACAACGAGGAAAGAGAGAAATTTGCAACACGCAAATGACCCGGAGCAGACAGCAACTACATGCCAACTTCCTAGATTTTCCCTGTTCGGTGGCGAGAGCAGGTCAGGGTCTCTGTCTGAACCGGATACAGTGGACTGTATTCGGCGAAGATCTGTGTCGATCTGTTCTGAGCAAAGCCATGAAGAAAACTATGAAAATGAACATGACCAAAACCATGACAATAGAGAAACAAAGGCCAAGTACCCACAACATAAAAGCACTGAAACGAGTCAAACGTCTGGATATTATTCTAGCTCAAACCCTGCTTTGAATGATTCGAAATTGAATCTTACTAAGGGAGGTGAGAAAGCCGAAAATCAAGCCCGCAACACTGAACGATATGTACAAGAAACATTTGCCGGTCGGCAGCTGAAATCACAAATAAAATACCCAAGTGGTACGTAATATACGTTTACGCAATTTACTGTCCTCGTAGTTTGTTTACCAAGCATGTCTTTAAAATCACGTGTTTGTGAGCTATTGCACAGGAACATGTAGTTCTACTACCAGTTAGTAATGATGGATATACATAATCAAAAACAAGTCAAACTACCATGCAATTTTGTAACCATGACATTTACACTGAGGACGCATTTACTGAACCATATTCTTAATGCATTTGGACAAGTTTTGTGTAAATATATTCTCTTATCTCTACACGCTGCCTGAACGCCCTTTAATAGTAATAGTATTGTCTTTGGTCTTCCTTTTTGGTTGTTTGTATATACATGTAGTATTATTGATTTTATTTCAGAACCTACTGCTATACAAGATATGTCCCTCAAGACTAGAACTCTTACACAGGAGAATGTCTTTAACATCAAAGGCAGCAATGTTTCAATTAGCAGTGGAAACGGTGACTATTTTCTTCTCTTATATGAACAATGTTTATTTTTGTGGACATAAATACCGAATTAATGATAATTGAACAAAACTAAACTACAATGTATTCATTTTCATGTTTCGATCAGTCAATCAGTTGCAAAACAACGGTTATTCGGTTGGCAACTTGCCCTTTCTTAAATGAATTCGTAAGTGATTGTAATGGTCATGGTTTTCACGTATACTTTTTCAGGATCTAGATATTCAGAATCGTTGACAGCGAGCCAAATGTGTGAGTATAAGTATATTTGTAATTGTAAACCTACTTCTGAAATGAACTCCCTTTTTATGATTGTTACCTCTTAAGTGTTACAATTTGGACATATATAATTAACATTCATGATACCTAAATAAACAAAAATGTACATCACCTTATGTTAGGTGTAACATAACAAATTGTGTTCATCATATTCCTAATTTAATCAGCTACAGACTCATGTGAGGAGAATTAAACATCTATAAACATGTTGGTGGTTTTTTTTAGAAGAAAATTTCATTCATAAATATGTGTACATCGTTATATTTACAGCTATCCTATCTTCGGATGCACAGGAGACTCGGGAGGCAATAGCAGGTAACTGTTTATTCTTTACCTTCTTGACTTGTCCATGTTTCTGTCGAGACAATACCATTAATTTTTTCGAGGAACTTGTCAGTGAAAACGTACCGACAGAGTAGCGAAAAGTGTAGATCATGATCAAGATGCATGCATGAGCAGGCTGGTCATTATCTGCACTGGTCGCTAATAAAAGATAATAAGGCTGAAATCTCACTCGTAGAATTACCCTTTAAGATAGCGACATCTTAGAACATCAAGTATATAGTAAGTACCTGTATCATAAACCATTACAATTTTCAATACAGCCGGTATCTCTATTTCTAAACATTCACTATAATAGTAAGGCAACGGACTGGTGTACGCTGGAGATCCCGAGGGGAAAAAATGTGCTTAACTCGTTGTCCGAAGGCTGTGTCAATTGGTAAACACTACAATTAATGCTTGTCGGCCAACTTGATACACGATGCACTGGTGAGTCGGTGTGCCCATAGCTAACTTTGGTATCTATTTTCAGAAGAATAAGATAATTATATGAATATACATGTATATGTAATGCAAGTGAAATGCTTCTCATACGAAATTCTGAAACAACTTCCATTCTTCCTTTATAATTACATAACACCCTTAGTTGGCATATTAAAGGTTTCGTTAATCACGAGTCCAGCTCACGCAATGTGAATGTTTTCATGATAAATATTTCAGAACAGACTAAGGAGATCCTAGCAGATCACGCAAAAGGTTTGCACGGTCCAGAACTGAGACGACTGAAAAAAGCAAAGAAAGTTCTAAAAGAGGAAGGTGTGGTTTTAATTGCCGACAACAAAGGTTCCGGGTCAACTCATTTGGGCTGGGACTTACTACTGGCCGACAACAGCACTGAGAAATTTAATGTTCTTGATCTCAACAGTCTAGCGATATGTTTACGTTCAAAGGGGTCAAAGGCTATTCTTTTAGATGATTTTTTCGGTGAAACCTCATTAGATGAGTCCGCCGTAGAATCATGCCTGAAGTATATAAAGCTATGTAGAAAGAACAGGACAATGAAGTTAATTATCACACTAAAACATCACATATTAAGCAAATGCAAGCGTAGACTGAGAGATCATAAGAAATGCATCGTTGATTTAGAGGAACCAAACCTACGGCTCAATGGCGATGATATGATCACGATTATGAGGTCCATGATTGAAAACAATGAAGAGGATTTGAAAGTCCAACTCGACTGCGGATATAACCAAAACCTGATACAAAGAGCAAATAAAGGCTGGATTCAGATCTCGGAGTATTTTCTCACACAGGTCGCTGAAATTGCACTTCCTTCTGGATTCCCGAAGAAATTCAAGCAGTTTCTCGAAACAAGAGCAAACATCAGACAAGGTTTGGATTTCTTTACCAAACCGACAGAAGACTTGATGGATGAGGTTAATAACATGTCACGTTCGACCGACCAAACTGATTCGATGAAGTATCTCACACTGGTTTTGACAACTGTATTTGGTGGTAAGTTAACATTGGAAAAGGTTGATAGCGTAAATGGTAATCTAACTCAAACCATGCCAAGTGCAGTGAAGACGAAATGGAAAGGAAAATGTAAATCTAAGATAAAAAAAGACACAAAACAGACTGTTGAATCACTGTGGTGGATAGACATCACACGTGATTATTCATGCCGGTGTGAAAAAAGTCTTCTTGAATCTGCGAAAGTAGGGATATCTTCCTTGAAAGGCCAATACCTTATAGAGGACCGGAAAGGTGTTTTCAGCTTTGCCGCTCCTTGCGTGGAAAATGCAGTCCTTCTTTGTCTTGGTCGAGACTATCCACAACACATTTTGAAACTTTGTGACAATCTTTTCTTCCAAGATTACATTGGAAGTGAAAGTTGTTTAGATATTAATGAAGACTGGTGTGTTAGAATTGATGTCCTAAATGAAGCTGTCCGTTCCAAGGCTATTGAAATGCTTTTAGAACTCGCTGATAGCGGTGAGATTGAGTTATTGTCTAAGCACAGACTTTTTAGAGATCAACAGTTTCTTCAGCAGTTCTTTGACTCATTTGGGAAGGATACTGATCGTTTGTGGAATATAGGCATGAGGAAGGACAAAAACAGTGGAAGATGTGTTGTAGAATGTACTATAGACGTACAACAGCAGCGTTCACACTGCGCAATGACACACAATTTTGCGTACTCGCTCCTCCTTCATAACGTCTGGGTTCAGAAGAGGAAAGTTAATAAAGAATGGTCTGCAAAGATGGAAAAAGAGTTAATCCGTCACTGCTGTAAACAGGGACATAAAGATATTTACTTGGAATTGCGCAGAAAATACAACATCCCTATCGATTACGACTGCCTCCAAGCAGCCGTTGACAGCGGTTCGTATGTAATTGTTGACAACCTTTTGCAGTCAATTGGAAAAAATATTTCTGACGAAGAAAAGTGTAATTGCATGGAACTTGCTTTACTGCGGTATACAAAAACTCCGCTGAGAAGTCGACATGAAGTAGTGAATGCACTTTTGAAATTTGTTTCTGTTGATTACAAGATAAGTGGTATTGATCCGGTCATCCATACTGCTGCTAAAAGTGGAGACGCTCGGGTTATAGTAACTCTAGAAGTTTTCGACGGGGACATAAACGTAACAAATATCGACGGTAAAACCTGTCTTCATGAAGCTATTGTAAGAAACAAAGCAGCTTTTCTACTTATGGCACTTCAACACGGAGCCGACCAGAAGAAGTCCGATAAATCAGGAGTTCTACCAATTCATGAAGGGGCTAAACGGAATAAGCCGTACATAATGCGTTTACTCATAGAAGATGATAGCGATGTGACCGTAGCATTGGACCGATCTGGTCGGCAACCTCTACATTATGCTGCCATATACAACAGTGTAGAAGCAGCCAACGTACTTCTGGAATGTGGTGTAGAGGTGAATGCATATGATTGTGAGCAAAGCACACCACTACATTATGCCGCCGCTTCCGGAAAAGCCAGTGTTATACATAGCCTTTTGGAAGCAAATGCGGATATAGAGAAAACTGACAAAGATGGAAAATCGCCTTTACTCATCGCATGTGAAACTGGGAATGTAAAGGGAGTTAAACGAATTATAAGAGACATTAGTAAAAAAGAACTAGACGTAAGTCAAAACGAATGTCTTTTCGTAGCTGTCGAAGAAAATCAAACAGATATCCTGAAAATGCTTATTGATAAAGGATTTGATGTTAACCAGAAGAACAGAGGCGATAAAACATTGCTAACTTTCGCAATTGAAATGAATGCAGATCTGGTTTCCTATCTCGTTGAAGAGAAAGCAGACGTAAATATGTCATGTGAAGGTAGGTTTCCGTTACATGCAGCCGCTTCCAAGGGCGACAGAGAAGTATTTCAGACTCTTGTTGATGCAGGGGCAAATATTGTAGGATTAACGTATAATAATGACACAGTTCTTCATACCGCAATAACTAATGGACATGATGACCTGGTTTACTGTATACTGCAAAAGACCGAAGATCTTATTGGAAGTAGAAATAAGCACGGGGAAGTACCATTGCATATAGCAGCCTGTAAAGGTAACCTGTCCATTACACGTGCCCTTCTTGCACGTGGTGCTGAAAGGTCGCCGTTGAATAAACGCTGTAAGACACCTCTGTGTCTTGTTGAGGAAAAACTCGAGGAGCTTCAAGGGCAAATTACAAAGGACGAATACCGGCGCTACTACTCAGTAATGATGTTGCTGGAGGGGCACAAAGTAATGTTGGAGACAGCTTTGTAAGTAAGCGAGAACAACGGATGGGGCACACGTAATGTTGAAGACAACATTGTAAGTAGGCGAGAACAAGTATCCGTCGTGTCCTGTTTCTTGTGCTTAATATGTGATTTTTATGATACTCTGATACATAACTTCATCTGCTTAAACAGTTACATATTAGTAAAATATGTGTACTAGTTTTTCAAAATTCTTCAAATGAAAAGTTTGAGTTCATGGAATTATGCATTTTTTAAAAAAACATCGGACCTTTGACAATTTTCACACAAGAAAGATTTTATCTAATAAGTATAAATTTTGCGTTTCTATCAAAGAGTATAAGTCTACCGAAATAAAATTTGAAAGTGACTAACATTTTTAATGTAATCATGACGTTTATTGGTGTTTTTTATTACTATAGTATCATTATTATTATATCATTATTATTGTATCATTATTATGTATTTTTTGTTTGTTTGTTTGTTTGCTGTTGTTTGGAATTTTAGTATTTTATATTAGTATATGATATCTATGTATGAATAGTTCGAAGGGACATACCCTACATCTACCCGATTATATTCTCGAAACATAGACAATGTGTTCAATGAACGTAAATTGATAAATAGATACAATTTCCAAGGAGAACTTATGGCGAAAAATGCTTTATTTTACCACAATTAATCAATATAGGGGCCTTCTGTAATAAATCACTTCCACCCATTAATTGTACAACAACAACTTTACATATATTATGGAATGGTTAATGTTATACAGCATATTTTAAACCGCTGATCTTATCGATATTGACTGGAATGCATAGCTGAATCTTTTGGGTTAAGTTATAATACTTCCAAAGATTCTAGTATTATTTATGTTTTGGAGATTATTTAGTTTAGCATCAGTTATACATGTAGGGTATGTTCCTTTAATGTGTACCTCGATTCATCTGGTCATACGATGTTTGTGTTTGCTTTCTCTTGCCTCTGCAGTGCTACTTGAACGAATACAATGGAATGGTAAATAAATATTAATAATTGTGTGCATGGAGAATTACTAGCTGTGTAATTGCTTATAAAACCTTTAGTTAATCTTTCTCCTGTTGCAAAATGAAAGACTATTGCTGCAATAAGAAGGAATAACATATGGGGGTTACTCAATGTTACTCAACTATATGCTAAAACACTCATATCTTGTATTTCGTTTCGGCAAGATAGTTTCAGAAGCATTGTATGGAACATCAGTCTTTTATTCTTCATGTATTTATTACAGTTTTTCATTTTATGTATTTAATTTCATACTTAATGGTGAACATATTTAAACATAAAAAAATCAATACCGACTATTCTTTTTTTTCTTTCAAAAATAGATATCACTTATTACAGAAGAAACATTTTTTGCTTGTAAGATTTGCTATACAGTCAAATCTGTGAACAAAGACCACTCTCGGGAAGAAGCTATAATGGTCTTTGTTGACAGGTGGTCTTTATTTACAGGTGTCTCTAAAATATTTGAATAGTGTATGGTTTTCTCCCACCGGGTCTTTAATCACAGGGTGGTCTTTCTTCGGAGGTGGTATGTAACACAGGTTTGACTGTATTTTAACATTTTCATTGAAAATATACTATTATTGCATGTTATATTGAGCATACGCATTTCTTTAAGTTTGTATTGCATTTATTGATATATTCTGTGTACGTTGTATTTATTTCTTGCATTGTTCTTTATAAAAAGTTCGTGTGTATCTTATATACGTATTTAGTAATAATCATGCATGATTATTGTTTTAACTAGAATTTTATTTGGCAATTAGGACTTATAGTTGATAGAAGTATTTAAAAGATGTGACGGCACTTGCATTACTTACTGAATAATCCTCGTACGTGTTTGCATGTGTAAAGCGAACTATGTTTATTTATTTTTTATCAAAATAACAACAGAACTGTAGAAGCAAGTTAAATTTAGATTCTTAACTTTAAGCGACTTAGTAATTAATTGGATTGTTCCATTGACAGTGTTAGAAGAAAAAATTGCGTCAAGTAACAAAATGTTTGCAAATTCAAGCTGTTGTCAACAAAAATAAACATAGGGTCAACTTGTAGAAAACCTAGTAGCTTTAAATCAACAGGTCTTTGAGAAACTTTTGTCAGAATTTTTTTTTTTATTAAACTGAACTAACTTTGATGATGGTGTCTATCAGGAAAACATCTTGTGATTTTGTAAGGACTTTGAAAATCGAAATATATAGGTAAGGATATGCATTCGGGAAAAAATGACTTAATAAAAATGTAGTAATTCTAATAAACACTCTAGACTCGTTTCAATTATCAAATATTCATAAAACTTTGTCAAGATGTTGGTATATCGGGTAAAGTCAAATCAGATAAAATAGGCTTTGGCCCTAACAAGGAAAACTAAATTAAACTCTAGCAGCTGCCTCTTCAGTCATCTGTTTTGGTGTAGAACAGTCATCTGAGGCCGAAAATTGGCTTATAGGGTCAAAAGTAGGAAAAGGAAATTGTTTGAAGAGTCATAATTAAATACTAGATCTAGTAAGATATTTTCTCAATTACGAATCATAATTATTGTAAAACTTGTTGCATCTCAGTAACATATCCTAGTACAAGAATGTAAATCTTGTACATGTAGTAGCAATGTATATGATGGCTTAATGCAATACCAGTATGGTCTTACATGTATCTGGGTTTTTTTTAGCAAAATCAAAGGACAATAACATAACTAACAATTTTAACTGAAATATGAAACGTCATTTTCTAGTAACTTATTAAGATATATTTGGAATTTCTCGCGGTACATTTGGTTTCTTGAAGTACTTGTATAACCTCCCGTGATTCTTCTATGATGTATCACTGCGTCGAGAAGGATGAACATACAGAGGTTATGTGCGGCCAAATCCAATATGCTAAGCACTCGTGTCTTGTGTTTCGTTTCGACAAGATAGTTTCAGAAGCATTGTTTACGAATCCTATAAAAGCCATCATCAGCACTGATATCTTGTGTTTCGTTTCGACAAGATCATGTGTAATTTTGGAGGCATTTAGTGTGTTTTCAGTATTTTTCTGCACAACAATACAGTAGGGCCATTTCGAACAGAAATAATAGTTTAATAATGGAATGTCTCTTTCTCCTAAAAATACAAATGACAATACTTGTTTTGCATTTCACCAGAACCATTGTTTTGACACACTAAACATATTGCTTTGAAACGTTTTCTTTTTAAAATCTCTCAAGTATATGTTTGGCTTTAAGTTTGACTAAGAAAATAAATGGGATTTGTATTTGATTAGATGTGCATTATATTTTCATTATTTGTTCTTCAGATAAATATT
>JAUMHA010399149.1:0-11347 GCA_032359765.1 Saxidomus gigantea | reverse complement strand
GGCTCGGGCTAATATCGGCACGAACAGGCTATACGAGTCCGTATACACCGTCAAGAATCTGTATAACTAATAATATACACATATTATAAGTCTGTGGTCACAAGTAGTTGGCAAAGGGGGAGTGTGGGTGGGGGAGTGGGGTGGTACCAAACCTAGCATGGTCAAAATCAGCGGAAATGCCTGTCTGACATACAAGAAATTGATTATACACCACTGCTGAAATTCACAAACTTAGAAAGTATTAAAGCACGGTTATTTTTAAAACGTGTTTTACTATTACTTCAAGTACACATTTAACGTCACAATGGTCGATCCCTTATCGGTCAGCACGTGTACCGTTGTTTATCGTAATATAGCAGTACAAAGTAGCTTGATTCCATTTTCAGCAAACAAAAGAGTTGAGCCGGTTCGGAACGTCAACCTGACGTCATTACCTGTCTAACCGTCAAACTTTTGTTAATCACAAATTACAAGGCTTGATTTCTTAAACAAGGGCAAGAGTCAAGCGGTATTATGACAACATTTATTTGTATTTTTAATGTTAAATCACTGACATCAAAAGTGTTTTTATGGTCCATGTGTGTTTTGTGATCAAAGGTGAAATCATGTAATTTAAGGAGTTATGCTTTCTAAAAATTACAATAAAAAATTTAATAACTCCAATGGTATGAAAAACATTCACATAAATTTTAAGCATATTTAAAGGTGCCTGTGACGTTGTTGCACAGTATTTATGTGCTATAATCATTACAAGATTTGCGGATATCTATACTATTCTTTTAAACATTTATATATTGGTATTTCGAAAATTTTCTGACAAAATAAAATCGTTTTAGGGCAATATTTTGTTTATTTAATGAGACTTTGTTACGAGTTTTCAAATCAGTTATATTTGTGCGGGTATCGGCATGCAGGTGTGTTAACTTAATTTACACAACCAGAACTAAAGGATTTACACTATGACGGAGTTATTATAATCATTTTATATTTCATGTTAGTTTTATATTTAGTTAACTCTAAAGTTTCCAGTTGTGTGCATTTCTGTTGTTTGTTTTTGTTGTTGTTGTTGTTGGGTTTTTTTTCGAAGGAAAACAGAAGAAATTTCTTCTGAAAATTAAATACACTTCAAAACATAAAAATATACACCTCTATGCATGGTACTGCTTTGGGTCTTCAAAATTAAACTTTCTTTTTAAAATTTCCACTTTGAGAATAAAGTTTGATTTTCAAAATGTCCTACTATATTTGAAGCAGGTGACAATAATGCTAATTTTGAAAAATATGTTTCAATCAATTTTAATCCAATAAAATAAATGTAGAAATGTTCGAAAGCCCATTTTCTCGTGTCGTAAGCCAGTCTCTTCACGCCACTGTGTAGTACTGCGTTGGAACTTCGAATATAAACTTTCTTCGTCAAATTTTTACTTTATGAATCTACTTTGTATGTGCACAAACTTTGATTTAGATTGAAAAATTATAGTGATAACAAACTATTTAAAAGTGTGATATGTTTTTCACTAACTGTTAAACCAAAGAAAATAGTCTGCATTGTATGTTAAAAGCTTTTGAATTGCTAACATGTGTTTTAGTCATTCTTTTACAGGTATGGAAAGAGCCACATACAATATAATCGTTATTTTGGTCATTTTCTCTGGAGTACAAGCATCCAGAAAGAAGGGAGTTGGAGTAAATCCACATCTGTATAAGTGTGGTGATATGGCACAGTTAGATAACATAGCATGGTGGTTAGTACACTCTTAATTCATACCATTTAGCTTTTGAGAGGGACATTTATCTCAAATGTTCGCTCCTTTAAACGATAATATCAAAAAATCAGGGTTGTAACAATTAATTAGTCATACGTTAAGCATTCACATTTTTGTTCATATGCAAAATAACAATGTTCCAGTGAAAGCATTCAAAATTTGATATCAACCAGTTCACTGGTTTTGCAAATATACTAAATCATTACAGGCACATTTCACCGAGTGCAGTTTGACTATCCTAGTCAAAATTGTAAACCAAATCAATTTGTGAGGTATATTTCTATCTCTGTCTCAAAAGGAGAAGTAGTTCAGTGTAGTTTATGACTTCCATATTTATGACCTCCATGTTTATGACTTCCGTGTTTTCAAAGCATTCCTTGTCATTTCTTTTGATAACAAGTAAGTTATGCAGGACCCTTTTATTCGTTGAAATAATGTATGGCTTGAAGTACTATAAGGATATTAAAGCATTTCCCGGAGGTGATGTTCCGGGCGGAATAATTCATGAGAGGCGAAGCCTATTTTCATATAGCATTAATCACTCCAAACCATAGATTATTTCGATTTTTATAAGCCGAATTTATGAAAACAATCGTGACTACTACTGACCTTTTCTAGTTTGACAAAACATATATATAGGACAATTTAAAATAAAGCATATTCAACAGATGTTCTGCGAATACAGAAACCGACGTCGTGCATTTTTAACATGAGTCGTACTTACGAATCAACGACTGAGATAAATCGATGGAATTAATGTGTATGATTATTGCACAGTTTCACTTGCACTAAATGTATTATTGTTCTTCAGATTCACAAACGCAAACGAATCATAGACAAACTATATATTTGATAATTTCGATAACTACATGTTTATGCACAGCAAAAATTGTTTTTGTATTTCAACTGAACTATTTTCAATGCGACTGTATAGAAAAGAACCGTAATGGCAACTGTAACAAATCTTCTTTGTCTATGTTAATTTGCTTTCTCAAAAACAGTATATTCAAATCGTGCCCAGGCTAGTTCATTGTGGGACTAAATAATGGCAAGGTAAAACACGGAGATGACAGTTCATGCATGTAAAAATTATGATGTATAAATGAAGGAGTAGTTTCCTGTATTCTTAAGTCTACCATGACATAAGGTAGAGATGCCGTTATAAGAGCCACAAAGGAACGACTACCATCTACTTGACGGATGGGAAGAATCCATTCAAGTCCAGTTAATCATGGTTTCAACGGGCTCAATTACTGCATGATATCCTCATCACTACATTGCTCATGTAAAATAATTATTAATTAAGTCATTCCCAATCTGATTGCGAATGATAAATGCTTTTAAAGACCTTTTGTTACGTTTTGCTTTTCAGAATTATACATGTAAAGTCTTAACTAGATCTTAATTACACAATTAGCCATTGCAACTCACTCTTACCTGTTAATATGTACAGATTTGTATACTCTTTAGTCGAGCATGGTTTGATAACAACCAACACTTTTTACCAAATAAGATAAAAGCTCAGAATTCATCTAGCTAGATACTCTGTTGAAAAAGTACAACCTTATAAATCTAAGTTGATTGGATCTTTCAGTTTAAAATAACTAAAATAATTTCATTTACATATGAACTTGTATGCATTCTGATCATAGTTCAAATGTCATTTGTTGTCATCTGCACAATAATATTAACAATGAATAAATTATTTTGGTGGGCCTGTGCAATTATCCAGGGGTCTGGTACCATCATAATAAGATGCAATAAGATGTGATATAATACCTGTGATATAATGATGCTAGCTATTTATCTGTTTATCAATGTCAAAGTACTGTTTCTTGCCAACACAATTTGATATCTCTAGGTCACGTTTGCTAAAGCTTAAAGGGTTATCTTATATGTTTAAATTTTTATTGTATAAAAGACTAGATAACCGAAATTCGAAACTCAGTTGTATGTATGTCCATGTACATACATGATATTAAAAGGTCTTCACATGACCATATACTGTTTTATTATTTGACATGTTTTTATATGTATTGTATTATGTGTGTATATGGATGAGAGGCCGGGTCAAACCGATTATACACTTCGAACGAGGATGGTGGACCCAAAAAGCACAAATACAAACAAGTATATGAATAAAACTATAATAAAATGGTATCCAAACTAAACAGCACTGTTTACCTAATCTTACTTTGTACCCTGTGTAAAAATCAATAAAAACGTGCGTTCTTTATCAGATAATATTTTAATATTCTTTATTTTGCTTTCTTATGTTTTGTTGATGTTAATACTTTTATTTCCTTTGTTCTTGTTTGTGTTTTGTTATTATTCATTTCGAGTACATTTAACTAATTCCAGGTATGACTGGGGAGCAAACCTTGATTTAATAACAGACAAAAGCAGCGGATGTGACCTTAAACAGTACGCCGGGAATTATGTTCCCATGGTTTGGGGATATGATCCCTCCTGGTTTAATAATTATCAAGATTTTTACCTGGAACCTAATACTTCTTTTGTTTTGGCTTATAACGAGCCAAATCACAACTATCAGTCCGGCTTAACAGCGCAAGAAGCAGTGGATGCGTGGCCAATTGTGGTGGAGTCTCATGCAAATGGAAGAGTCGTCGTTAGTCCCGCTGCTGCGCGTTGTGGGGCCAACTGTTTGACTACTCTAAGTACAGATTGGTTTGACGAATTTTTTTCCATTCTCTGCCAAAGTGAGACAAAAAATCCTTGTCGTGTTACTTATCTTGCCACACATATTTACCAAAACAAATGCAAGCCGGATAGAGTGATGACCGAATTAGAAGCGCTTTATCAAAAATACGGATTGAAGATCTGGCTTACGGAATTTGCATGCCCATATGAAGCCACAATTGGGGGGCAACTTGCATTTATGCAAACCCTCTTGCCATTGCTAGAAGAGGCGGACTATGTATACAGGTATACCTTTGATTACCTTAGTTTTACAAACTGCATAAATAATAAAATCTTTATTCCATAGACAAGACACAACATGTCTTACTATGGTCAAACATGAGACTGCCTCCATGGTCACATGGTTAAGGTTTCTATGTTGTTATTGCTAATCTTCGCGTTGACTGTGGGTCAGAGGTCCGTTCAGGCCTACAGACCTGACTCTTTATAGGTGAAAGCCTGCCTCCATGGTCACATGGTTAAGGTTGTTATGTTGTTATCGCTAATCTTCTAGCTGACTGAGGGTCAAAGGTCCGTTCAGTTCTACCGACCTGATTCTGTATACCGTAGTTGAAAACTTGAAGCCTATTATGGAGAATTAGAGTGTTGTTCTTGTCATTTCCAGCAACGTTGGTTAGTTAAAGTACCTGTTTTTAAGTAGCTGAAAGGCTAATGAAACGGGCTTCTAAATCAAGGAAAGCAATATAATCCCTTAATCCGAAAGACAATGCACAGCATGTCTACGACTAAGAGACCTTCATTTATAATAAACAGCAACATTTTTGGCTAATTCGGGAAATTCCGGAGAGAAAAGATTATAACCACAACGGATCCCAATACCATGTCAGACCAAACGTTTTGTAAATGCTGTGAACAAATCTGTCCCAAGTGAACGTCAAAAAAGTATTTCATATTGTCATAAATCTGATCATATATCAGTTAGGCTCTGTAGCGCCGCATAAATCACAAATGTGTACATTATGTGTACGAATATGACACACCCCAAGATATAGCTTTATGCGGCGAAAAGGCATGACAAAAAAAGTAAATATCCCATAGCATCCCACTTCATCCAAAATTTTAAAGGGGTGTTAAACTTCGCCTTACCTCTACTGTTGCTTGAATTGATGTTGTTACTGATCACGTGTTTATCAGTGATGCAGATTGTGCTCCTGCTACTACTATTTCTATTGCATATGGTTTACCATCGCTAATACTGCTGCTGCTGAGCACTACTTTTACAAACACTGATACTACTGCTGCTGCTGCAGTTACTACCACTACTGCTAATGTTGTTGCTACTATTACTGCTGATGCTGGTGTGACTACTATTACTGCTGCTGTTGCTGCTGATACTGTCTTTACAGCAGCAGTAGTAGTAGTAACTATTGTTTTAGCAGCAGTAGCATGCAAAAATAGAAGTGGTAGTACCAGCTGCGGCAGAAGCAGCAGCAATAGTGGCCGCACCAGTAACAGCAAACGTAATCGAGGGGGAGGGGAGCGCCAGCAGCGACAACAACAACAGCAGTCAATAATTACAAAAACGTCTCCAATGTCCAATCATTATATTTCTTTAGTCATATATCCCGTTTCGGACTTTCAAACATCAGTTTGCTTTCTTTTTATTTCATCACTATCGTTATACAAAGTGTGTCTTATGCGTTGAAAATTACCGCATAACGCTCCCAGGTTGTTATGCGGGGTTATAGGGCTGCTATTTGGCATAACTGTGCTCTTCCAAGTTCCTGCTTCCGATTGAATGACTTTTTGTCCAACCTACTGACTTTATATTTCTGTCAGCATTATTTTAGATCGAAGCAATACTTTTAATATGTGCCTATTGAGATTGCTTTAACCGTGCAATCCCTTGCATAATTACGTATGCAGGTTTATCTTGACCTGCATGATATCCTCGGGGTCACATACTTTTTAAGAGATCAATATAGAGTAGACATTGATAGATTAGGCAAATGATATAATCTATTTAGTTTGTCGGACCTGTAGAAGAAGTTATATTGACCAAGTTCGAATTCCGACAACGAAATTGACAGGTCTGCAAAACTATATATTGACTTCAACATTAGTTTGTAATAGTATACCAGTTGTTTGACAGAGACAGTTTTTTCTAACAGTAAGCTGATTCTTTCGTCTTCACGAATAAGCTCACAATTATATATATACGATATTATATCATACTTACAGATACGCGTGGTATGTTCATCGCGCAACACCTACCAATTTCATCCCTGAAGCAGCCAATTTATTCGAAATGGATTCATCAACGCTGACTCAGCTTGGAGAGTACTATAACGCCTTCACCGTGGACGAACCTACGACTACCACGGTAACACCAGCGCCTACCACGGAAACACCGAAGCCTACCGCGGAACCAGCACTGCCTGGTGTTTGCTTAAGACGCAATACGAAAAAATAAACTAGTAAAGAATCCATGCTAATAATTCGTTTAGACACACTGGAGAAGAAAATGCGGATATGTTCTACAACTACAAAACAATAGTTATCAAATCATTCGTATAACTGATATGTTTAGAAGTCCTGGAGAAGACAATGGTTGGTGCAATAGTTAACTTGAAATATAACCGTTTTCGTCAATTTGAGTAGAAACTGATACATGTTTTACATTTTAATGCGACCTTTATAATGCAAAGAAAGATATCATTGAATAGTTTCATACTCTTGAAACAAACATGAATAAAGTTACAATAGCAAAGCAAAACCATACAACAGTTTTATTTTTGTTGAACAAAGGGAGTATCATTTTGGACTCAATTTTGGTCAATATTTTTACTGCATCTATTAAGTAAATTTTATTATCATTCATACTCAATAAAGAGACGGAAGTTATCCGTTTAAGTTATTTACTTATTTTCAACTCAGTATCTTTGTTGACTATCATGTTTTATGGCTTTTTATTAGTGAGTGGTATTCGTTAAAATGACATTCTAAAATAATTCAAATTATAGATTTTGTTATAGTCATGTACATATATGCAAACAATACTATGTTGATTAAGACAAAATACAAATATGATGAAACGTTTAAGTTTAGCTCGCAGTTATCAATGCTGAATGGAAGACTTGTAATATTATTGAATGTTCGTAGTCAGACCGACAATTTTGTCTGTAAAAGCAGCAAACATATGTGAGCGATTTAAAGCGACAAAAGTCTCATCAAGTTGAATATATTGTTATTCTCCCGCAGTGTGAAAATTCATATCAATACATGTGCATTGGAATTGTGTCTTGTTCAATAATGGATACATCTTCTTACGAGCCATGCATGTTTGTCATTGTATACCTCTTTATGGCATGTACCTACATGAAATAAGTGAAATAAAAAATATTGTAATTGTGAACAGTAATATAAATTTTAAAATCAAACACTTTGATTATCAAAATGTATAACAGATAGTCATGATGACCTATATTACTTACCTTGTATTTTTAAAACCGTAACCTTGGCCACAGAGATGTAAAATAAAAACAGTTTAATGGTCAGTTATTTCAATCAAAATCATTTTTACAGTTTTCCTATATTTTCGAAGTACAACATATGGCACATAGGAAGCGGTCAAGTTTAAACCCAGCGGCATGATTTGGACAAAATGTGTTGGCGTCCACTAGGCAGTGTTACTTACTTTTGACAAGACGAATTTAAGTTTCCAAAATAGTTATATTATGTTACCCGTTGGGCGGCGCAAATTTAGGCTCCAGGGGCATGATTTGAAATCGCTAGAAATCAATTAAACAATTTTATACAGATATCATAGATTCGAGGCTTTTTTTTGAAGACCCAAAAGACTTTTGAAGATTTACCTATATAACTGTTATGTAAGACAAGTGACTCAACTTCCACAAATTTGAAAGAGGACCACAAGATAATGCTACACAGCAAATACAAATCATCTTAGATTAAGGTTTGTCGATTTCGACAAGAATATTTTTTAAATTCCCAATACTTTTTTTATTTACATACAATTATGTTACCCTTAGGGTGGGGCCTTTTAAGGTCACTCCCTGTGCATAATTTGAACAAATTTGATGGAGATCCACCAGGCAATGATACACATCAAATTTCTAATTTCTTAGACGATTTCCCTTTATATCTTTATGTAAAACAAATATCCACCTGAGCGAAGCCAATCTTTATCGCAGAAGCATGAATTGGACAAAATTGTTTGAAGATCACTAGACGATCATTTACTAAAATTATAAGCTCTGCGCCTTGTGGTTTTGGAGAACGTCTTTGCATTCAGTTGTCTATGGATGCATCTTGCCAAGTTTGATGACAGTACATGGAGTTACAGCAATATAAGCAATTGTCGACGACGGACAGACGGACATTCGTCATTTCTTAAAAGCTCACCATGAGCCAGTGACTCAGGTGAGCTAAAATAATATATATTTGCATGTATGGGTGAATATAATGTGTTGCTACCAGTAAATTAACAAACTAACGATATCAAAAATCATCAAACTAACTTTAATTTGCTTATCAAATTGCATTTGTCAGTATGTCAGAGAAGGGCTGTACCTGGTGTTTGTACAGTGGGTGGTTTATGATTTAATAGATATTGGCAGATCCGTTGTAAGCATTAAAGACGTTCGATTCTAGATTTTTTTTTTATTTATCAAATTCATTAATTGTTATGAACGATCACTTTTTTAACAAATCATAAAAAAAGTTTTAACTTTTATTTGCTATTCGTATCAGTGGTAGCAACACATTATATTCGCTCATACATGAAAAGATATATTTTAGCTTACCTGAGTCACTGCCTCAGTGTGAGATTTTAGGATTGATGTATGTTCGTCATCCACAATTGCTTCAATTGCTTTTCATCAAACTTTGTTAGAAGCATCCCAATGGATCTGGTGACTGCTAAAGCAGTTACATGTGTATATATTATATGTTAAAGATATTGCGAGTTTCTATTGAAAATAAATACATGTACAACAAATGTGGTATCATTCATATCTCACGTGTATGTTTATACGTCTGTGTGCGGACCTGTCGCCTTTCTTGGTTACTAAATTAACCCCAAATTCTTTTGTCCTGGAGGAATACCAAGGATCGAATTTATTTCAAATTATGTAAAAGTAGTAAATATCAAACGAACCAAACTGATGCTGATTTGGCCTCTACTCAGTATGAGATAATAAGACATAAGCATAGTATCAACCGATCATTTACTTCAAAGGAAATATTGCAAAAATTCAATTATGTAATTTGTTAGATTAAATTGCAGCATGAAATGCGGTAGGTTAAAAATGGGTGCAATGAATAATTTAAATGCCATTAACAAATCAATTTCTTTAGGTAGCGATAGTGTCAATCACCAGGTTAGTAGCGCGTCGGCTCAGTGCAAGTTTTGTATGCACACAGACGCATTAAAACAACCACTACATATCAAGAGCGTTTGAAATGTATGTTTGATGAGACATATGTTATGATTTAAGTAAAGTGGCTTAAAATGACCACATCCCTAGAGGCCGATCAAATTCGTACATTTCTAAACAGTGTGAATTTATACTCAGGCTAGTTTCAAAATCGTTTTCCTATTAGAGTACATATGAAATAGCTTTTCTCGTGGAAGACCGGGAATACGGTATTGATAAAGATTCGCTCAAATTTCCCATGAAACTATCTGGCATTGACCCTGACAATTGGGAAGACCTGCTGAGAAACGATAGCCTGGCGCTATATGTTCAAGGTCTGTCCAAAATCCTACGAAACTGACCACATCAGCAATGCCCTACCAAAAGAGCAGCTGATAGGTCTAGGACCACGATAAACTCATCAACAGATCATCTCATCTGTATTATATCAGAAAATAAGCCGTAGTACGTCTTTTATTATATAGTTATTTAATAATGAATATAGGGGGTTATATACGAGAATCTTCAGATCCTTATATTTTCCTACTAGAATGGGTGTACGATCGGACGCTCAAACATACACTAAACCGCCAAGATGTCGACTACGTCGGGCCAACGCCACAAAAACTAAATTCAACAAATACCTACCGCATAGAAGCACTCGTGTGTTAAATTGATTTGATACCCTGTATCAATCGTCAACTGAGGTGTCAGCAATTTAAGCGATTTGTATCCCCGAATCAAAGTGAAAATAAATAAGTTTCTTTATCTGCCAATGTTAAATGTACAGGCGGCTCCGACACGATGTTTTTCATAATTTTGATACTTAAAGTCGTTTGTAGAACAAACAGGTGTTGAACACACTGTTCATCTCACAAAAAGGGTGAATAACACCTACACGGATATATTATAGTTTTCAAATAACAAGATTTGTTGAATAGCGCTTTTTAACCAAAGTAATAAGTTTCAATTCTGACATCAAAATGCAGAAATTCTCAAATAAATTAGATGATTTTACATATTATTTAATAATGATATTTTTTAAAATACATCAAAAGATTAATAAAGATATGAAAGCATTTGCGCATTAGAAAAACTGAAGTCCCTGCTATGTTACTAACGTTGGAACTTTTAGCCAGCAACTTTCGCCCAAAAACACAGATGCCACAAGGTGGTGCATTTTATGTGAACATAGAGGCGTTATGTTAAAAAATAATTTTATTTCGTGAGCATGATATAATTTTGTTTTATACCTGGTGAAAATTCCGTCATTTTTTTATCGATTAATATATTTAATTTTTGACCTGAAATGTGGACTCACATTATGCCGCCGAATACTTATCAGGGACTGTCATAGACGGAATCATGAAGATCTACGAAAGGTTTTACCAGAACAGAACAGAACAGAACATATCGTTTATTGCATTAAGGATTTAAACAGAGTTTATCATCCATAAATACATACAAAAATATCAAGATCAT
>JAUMHA010399138.1:0-11348 GCA_032359765.1 Saxidomus gigantea | reverse complement strand
TTTTTGATCATGTGATCGCAAGGGATATCTTTTATTTTCAGAAACCGTGATAAGTTTGCAGTAATATTCAGGAACTAACCTGTTAATGGCCTTGTAAACTTGAATAGCAATGTGAAATGTAAATCTCACCCGGATTGGCAACCAAGATAATTGTTTAAACATATGGTATGAAGGTGTTTTGTATGGTACGCATAGTATTAGTCATACAAATACCTATATTTTTTCTATCATATTTTACAATAAAATTATATGTACATTTGTATATTAGTCAAACAGCACAACAGAGACAACAACTTTAACTCGGATTTTCAAAATCAGGTTCTATTGTTTTAAGCCTGAAGGCAATCATGGCCATAATATAAAAAGACGAAACCTTTGTTATAGACAGATACAAACCACATAACTGTATGCTTTTCAAAACAACAGCGGCTTAATATATCGCATATCTCATACATTGTGTTATCCTTGTAACTTGTGCTGAAAATACATATACATGTATAATAACTACACTTGCAACGTCCAAGTGTGGTTTCCTTTCAATTTATTGTGTAGCTAAAGAGAATGTTTTCAAACGATAATGTATAAAGTAGATATACGCAGGACATAAACAATAGTTAGAACGTAACAACTGTAAAAATTTGCGTATATCGTTTGTGTAGCGTGCGTGTAACATGCTATACGTGCGTACACTCATTGTGTATTTTGTCAGTCATATCGTGTATCATATCATATTATTCATCGTGCAACGTGCACCATATAATACAAACGAAATACGAGTCCCGATTAACGATGTGCGATAAGCCGATACGGTATACGATTCGATGGTGTATTCAGTAGTGAATCGTTTATCTAAGCGTGTACATTTCCGTAGAAAAATGCTGAATTTCGAATACATTTTCGCCTCATATCCGAAATTTAGTTCTGTTTTAGCGACGGAAATAACATACTTCTTATCATATCTAAATTGCTGTTGTAATTAAAAAGAAAGTCAAACTGGATTTCAGAATGGTCAATAGTAAAAACTAGCATTCCATCAAACTATCTTTCGTCTCTCAGGTCCTGTCAAACTTTAAAGGAACTCAGCCAAATTTACCTTAAGTTTAAAGATCTAGAACTTACCAGAAAAGAAAAAAGCAATAGAACCATTTTAATTACGATTACGAGATATTATTAATCAACTGTTAATAACAGAAAATAAATGTCCTTTAGCTACAGAAGGCAAATGGGAGCAAAGGCTGGAGTTTGACGAAGGCTATCTAAATTTGAATTCGGTTTGGTCCAACATTTATAAGAATTTCTGCCTTACAAGCACAAAATATTTTCAATGGAGATTTATTCACAATTTTATTTTTACGGAACATATTAAATTGTTTTTAATGAAAGCTTCTAATGGTTAGTGCAATCTTTGTAAAAATGTAGAGAGACTTTAAAACATCTTTTCTGGGAATGCGAAAAAGTGAAACCAATATGAGTGGTCCTAGAAAAGGTTATAAAATCAGTTATTCCAGATGTAAGGCTCATCATCGATTTCGCCCTGATTGCATTAGGCAACATACAATGAAAATACGTAACTGTTTTAAACACGTTCATTTCTGAAACAAATTTATAATATGGAAACATAGAAATGAACAAAAAATTTTGAATAAGGTAATCACACTATCTTCATTGGAAAAACAGATAATTTTATACCAGATATCAATTGCTTAATAAAGAAAGCCTAGACGTATTAAAACGAATACAACTATTGTAGGATAATCACATTTCTGAAACTTGGTTCAGTTTTCGTTCGTATTTTTCTTTTTTCTTTTTTTTTCGCTTTCGTGCAAGACAGTGATTAAATGTTAATTATGATGCGTTAATACCGTTGTGTATAAAACTTTTAATATAATTAATATAATTGTTAAACAAATGTATTATAAATGTATTTTGCATGTTAACATTGTAAGGCTGATAGGGGATGCTCCCCGACCCCTACCACGCCTTCGACGGGGAAAATAAATGGAGTGATTCTATAGGGGCCCCGATAGAAAAAACAAATGCTGTTGTAAGTGCATTTTTTAAATAGCAGCAGACAAGGTACGACTGCACCGAGGCAACATATCGGGGTCGGAAGAATTTGCGGTTTATAACCAACTGTAACTGATGTTTGGTAGGGTGGTCACGTTTTATATGGACTACAGTCCTTCTAGAACTAAACATGGATCGATTATCTGTTCTCTATCATGGGACAACGGATCAGAATGTTTTACGACAAGTTCATTGTCCATTGATATTGTAGAGAATTGGAAATACATCTACCTCTTTCACGTTTGTCAACTTTTTTAAAAGGACGTGTACCTTGTTTCAGATGTGCATGTACAATGCCTAAATTGCAAAGTCCGAAGGTACATTCGCGGATCCTACCAAATGCTTAACTGTATCTTGATACTTACTTACGACTGACAGTATTCTACTTTTGCATCTACATTTTCCGGACGAGCAAATATCTCAAGCTTCTCTAGGTCATCAAATTTACGTTGTACATTGTAGTTCATTAAGTTTGTCTCTCGAATACTGAGGTATTCTGCCTTTCATTTGAGGGAGAAGGACTGGTCCAATGGTAAAGGTAGCTTCAAAGTGAACTACAGCGCCATTATACCCATAAATATCCGAACTGAATACATTATCATAATATTATGTGTGTAACATTAACTGAAACTTTTGTTTTGTCTGCTCAGATAACATGTTATCCGGGTTTTATCGAAACGTATCAGAATTATGTTCAAACTTGGTTGGGTAACTTTCAGTAGTGAGTCTCTCAGTGGTAAGTGCACTGGATGCAAGAGCGGAAGAGCGTGGGTTCGAGAATTGCGAATTGTATGATCGTGTTCAACGCAATTTGAATTAGATTCGCTTTCATTTTCAGCAATGGTTTGTCTAACTTTAGTCATATACTGTTTATTTTGCTCTGGAAGCTAATAGTGAAACTTCTGCCTACCAGCTTGTTTACAAAGAGGACATTTTTCTGTTTTTTTTCTCTTTTTTTGGCTAAGATTTTACTTGAGACGAAAACTTATAATAAGTACTTTAGCTCCGTGGGACCTTGCGATTTAATCTAATAAACTATTGACAGCCAGTGAAATGTCAGAGAAACAAGTGTTTTCGAGCGTATTTCAGTTCCGTATCTCTATTTAACTAAACTAGAAAAGTTGATATCAATTAATTGTAACAAACTTAACACCACAACTTTTTCAATGATAGTCGTTAGTTCCTAATCAGTCTCTGGTACTTCTACCATTTTGAATATTTCACCAGTAGCTGTCAGCAAATTATCTTCAACAAAGCTGTCTAGATCTGCAGGTACTAGTATCTCCCCAGGTTCAAGTTTTATAGTGTCAAGGTCAAGAAAGTGTCCACAACTAGATTAAAAAAGAAAGTATAATCTGATAGCCTATGTAAAATAAGCCATCAGATAATAAGAAATGTACACCAGTAAATAACCATCCATTGATGTTTATTGTATCTTCTTCAACATCAATATGTAAAATAAACATGTCATTCAATATCAAATTGTATGTTATTTATGTGTTTACTCCATGCATAGCGTCTTCAGACTGTATGATCTAGGCTTGGTGATGTGTCTTCTCCAGGGTTCTTGGTGTGACTGTTATCCACCACTAGATGCAGAGTTATGTCATGCATTTGGAATATTGTATTATTCTGTTGAAAAAAACTTAAAACATATTCAAAACCTTTTTCTACTAACACATTGGGCCGGATAATCATCGCAGCTATAAATACAAAAAAAAACTGTTCCAAAAGCTTTATCTGTTCAAAAACACCATTTCAAAAGTATTGCTTCAATATCAATTTACCTCACCTACTTGGTACCCATACAAATATCTATACATGGTTCCACGATTGGATATCATATTTGACTATTAAAATGCCAAGGCCTTAAAAAGTATGTAGTGTCTTTCATGTATAATCTATTAAACGAAAAGTATTGATGGCAATTAACTTTATTAACTTTAATTATGCCCATTTTTCTCGCTCCTCGGGGTAAATGTCTTGCCAAAGTTACTCCGACAGATGTTCAAATTTGACAAATACTGTGATATGAATACTGTGGATCTTTTAATCTTATCTATAGTTTTTTTTTCCAATTGTAAAGGTGCGAAACTTGTAATTGATCTATTATGTTCAGTCTGATTAAAAGGACCTGCGACAACTAATTGTTATAGAAAAATCTATGTGAATATGAAAAAGTAAATCAAAAATATTTGGAAACAACGCACTACATTTAGATAAAATGTAAACATCCAAAGTGAACGTATAACGTATACTCCGGTGATCGTGTAGCATGTAGCGTGCGTTTCGTTCATCATGTATATCGTGTATCGTTCTGAATCGCGTATCGTGTATTTACCGAACGAGCAACGTGAGTGTAAAATGAGTGTATCGTGCGTACATCGTGTGCGTATCGTGAACTCCGTACGACAACTGTTACATTCCGACAACTGTATGTGTGACTGACACAAATATATGTCTTCAGCTGTTTTAACTGATGTATAAATAATTAATAAATATATAAATAATATATAAATTAGTTCAAACAATTAACATTTGAAATGTCTCATCCAAAGTCTCCAAATTCGACCGTGACTTCAAGGCCATAACATATATTTGTTTCAATACTTACTGAAGTGGGATATGAATGTATGCTTAGACAAGCATTCAGTGTATAGGCTTTCCTGTTTTTCCCTTTTAATATTTCGAAAGTCTCAGGATTAGGTTCAATGAGTATACCAGTCCAGTTTCGAAATCGTTCGAGGAACAAACTATTTGATAGATGCTCTCCGTCATAAGCTCCGCAATCGACGTAAAAACCGTTCCGCTGTAATGAGTATTTCAGCCCATGTGAAATAAGTAAATTTGAATCGTTAATATACATTAGCAGTATCAATTCTATACTTCTGCACCAAGTAATTTTGAGCCATATAATAGCTTCTGTAACCTTTTTTTGCCATTGCAATTATGCACACTACATTTTATGAGATTTTTGAAAGAAAAATACGGTTTAATATTAAACAGATTGATAATTGAATAATACATAGTAGTACAGAAATACCACAACGACATATACTCTTCGGTTGTATCCTTTAACATAAATGAATAACCGATGAATATAGCGGAATAGCATTTGGACTTTTTAAGTGCCTTTACATGTGCATTTAAAAAATATCTTTAACGCTTAAATCAAAGTTGTTGCAAACAAGAAAAAAAAGCAGAGCTGACTAGTTTTGGACCCTAGCAATCCTTCCCGTACCAAGTACTCAAGTCAGCAAAATATAACTCAATGATTTAGGTAAAGTTATTAAGAACAAGTAAACTGTGATACAACAGTATAACAGTGGACGTAAGAAAATTGTCTTAACTTGACAAAAAAATCAGCAACACACAACTGCATCAGGGTATCAAAATGTTATAAATGTATCAGTCACAACCACACTTACGAAAACAGATTTCCAAAATAGTACGTATAACACCTGTACATGCATACTTGAGAATATTCAAAGTCAAACGGTAATCACAACATGCACTAGGAAAATGTGAAAATGCTTAACATAACTTAGTCAACAAATATCAAAATCAGGGTACATGTATTTTGAGATACAGGAATTACGAGTCTGGGCATTTTGTATAAGGGAGAAATTTAGAAAATCAGTTACATTTTATACAGTTATGAGCTTGCATAAACATGAAAGTTCATTTGTCATTGAACTTCCTGGTACAAAATATATATTCTGTTTCAGATTGAAGTAAACGTTTACTGAAATAGTCATTATTTGTACGTGTATGGAACTTTAAAGATCCCATAAAAAACTGATTTCAAGGAATGATATCTTATAATCTTATTTGCTAAGCAACGTTACACTTACCTTATTATTCAGCAAATTGTCCACAAACTGAGTCTGACCTGGTGATGGATTTAGCCTTGTCAGTAGTGAAATATTGTATGGAACTTTAGCAGGAGGTTGTATATAATAGTTTCTCAAAAGTTCGATCACCCTTTTATCGTCTGACGCAACTTTAGCTTTGTTCAGATCTGATATGTAGTCTACAGGTCTTTGTGTGATGGATTTAACGCCGCTGGAGGAATGATAAATTTGATGGTGCAAACATATTAACACAGTAGAGATAGAAGATGTTGTAATAATAAATGAAAACGGAATGCGACAATACATTGTAAAAGTTTCCTTTTTTACCCACTTAATTTCGTTATGTGTGTTTGTAGCAAAATGTCTATCATTCAAGTTCACACCCCAGTACGAAATATTAAACTAAACAGTGTTCGCCTCTTTGTCGTAAAATATATGTATGCGCAATGACATTGACTGGAACGATACATTATAGGTCCGCTGCGTACAAAGGAAGCAAAATGAATACACTAAACTAAAGAAATCAAATATGATTCACTGTTAATATAAACATTTTCCAATCGCAAAGAATGTGTATTTCCAATTCACTATATAAAACAATGTAGCCATTGAATTAAAAAACAGAATTTGCTTCATTTAAATGACTTATTCACACAGTTCAAAACATCATGCTAAATAAAGTTTATAGCCTTAAAAGATATAATTTACTGCTTGTAAATTTCCTATGGTCCATGAGCGTTTATACTGAAGTGATTTCTGTTCATCTTTTGTAATTCAATTTCATGGACTGTATATTAATCAGCCTGAACTAAATTGATAATTCAGTGCAAATCGCTACGAAGTATTCATGTTAGGATGTGTTCAAACATTACAATCATCAAAAACTCGTACAATATTGCAACTCTTTGAAGTCCAGTTAAACAATGTCAAGCGAAGTTTGATAGAAATCAAAATAACAGATTATGGAAGAAATGGTAGTATTTAATTGGTATTGGAAAGTCATCTATCAAAATTAATAAATAAATAGCAATTGAATGGTTAAAAGGGAAACAACCATGGGACATCGGCGTTTACATCTCTTCTTGTTTTGCCGAGTATATATTGTAATCAGAAAGTGGTTATTTTCAAACTACCAATTTCATTTACTTCATCAAACTATTTCCTGTTCAAAGAAATAATGATAAATAATTAAAAAAATTTTCTCGCCATTATTGGCTTGAAAAAAGAGCAATACAATCAAGTATACAAGAATAGATTTCTTCTAATGTTTCGCTGCTCTGCTAGATTTTTGTATGAAGATGGAGCTAAAAGTTTTATTAGCTCTTTGCCGTTTTAGTTGGAACTACCGTATCGTGATGAAGTATAGGGTGTGACAAATTTACGTGTATAGCACACGTTTGAGAATGCATACATCAATAAAGTACAACTTAATTTCTGTACAGCAGACAGACACATGGAATTAATCGGCCGTTTAAGGACATTTAATCAGTTTTAATCAGGCTTTTAAAAAAAAGACTGCTTACTGGAATGGCGATGTCGTATGTCGGGCGGGCGAGTGGGCGTTAAACATTGATTTCCGTTCAATAACTTTAGTTTGGAGTGACTTATTGCAATGAAACTTGATGAGTAGGTAACATGCATTGAGACGCAGTTGGGATAACATTTAAAATCACTAAGGTTAAGGTCAAGATCACTGTTACTTAAAATATATTATAGTTTTTACATTGTTTTGAGCAAACAATATTGTTTTTCGGTCAAAGTCACTTGGGTCAAGGTCAAGGTCATTTTTATTTAAAATATTTTTTGTATGTTTTAAATTGTTTAAGCGAAAAAAAATCTTTGTAGAAATGTATCTTTCATGAATCAATAGTGTGGCATGCTTTCGCAGTTTGCATATTATGCATTTTTATAAACATGAGAAAACAAACCATGAAAAAGCACAATGCCGACTGCTAGCTTCTACGGTTTTCTGGGTGCCCTTCAACATGGTGAACAAGATTCAAATTAAGTGTACCCCTTTTACATTTGAATTACGCCAAAGCTTAGCAGCACAGCTGCGGTTTCAGGGGTTCTCGATGGTGCGTTTTATCAATGTTTCCAAGCGTTAATTTATTGCGTATAAATAATAACGAAATTAGGGATTTTACGTTGTTTCAACATGTTTTGATATTATGATAAGACAGAAAACAAAACATGCAACACAGTGGTCACTGATTTTTCAAAAGCTCACTCTGAAAACCAGAATAGTGCTATTCAACGAGAATCACTATCATCTGTGTGAAAGCTAACAGTTTATTAAACACTTAGAAGAAGAAGCAGGCGTCGATTTTTATGCCCCCGAAAGGCGGCATATCAAAATCGCACCGTCCGTCTGTCCGTCTGTCTGTGCGTCCCTACTTACAAATTCGTGTCCGGATTGTAACTTTGTCATGCATTGAAGGATTTTAAAATAACGTGGCACAAATGTCTAGCACATTTTGCATGATAATGAATCGTATAATAGTCCGTGATCACTTCTTAGACTGGCATCAGTCGTTAGAGTCATTACCTTGTCTTTTCTGGACATTTTACAAAATCTTAACAATTTCTCCTTCCCTTGACTCTAACGACTAAACAAATGCGATCAGAACCGGGCAGGATTGTGCCCGGTTCTATAATTTCCATGAAATAAAGAATCATTGAAGAAAAGAAGTGTTCATGATATAATGTGACCCTAGATTGACTTCTGTAGCCATTTTTCATGTGTTAGATAACACAGAGGGGAACCCTTTCATCTGGTCATGAAACAGAAATATCTGTACAACCAGGCATGTACTTAGATGTATCTAGAGAAAGATAAAGCTGACCAGTATAATTATACCCAGATAATGAATAGGTTCTAAGCAATATTTGTCATAAATGTAATAATTGAGCAAATTATGAATTTTAGTTGAATAATATGTTGGAAACAATTGCATATGGTTTACAAAAATTTAAATACGCAAATATTCCTGAAAATCAGAAAAAGGTTGTAGAGGGATATTCATCTGGAAAAGATATGTTTTTCTGTTCTTGAACAGGAAGCGGAAAGTCTTTAACATTTGAAAGTGCACCTTTTGCAAATCTGTCTGAGTTACTTATTGTAATGCTCAACAGTTTTTCAGTAAATAAACAGTGTGAAGATTTTATACCCTTAGATGGAAAAGTCGCAGTCTGTTAATATGTGTACTTTTGGGACATACAGTTGTCTTTGTAGTACATTGTAGATGTCAGTTGATCTCTTGAAAACTATTTTGTTATTGTTTTGAATTTCATTTTTATATATTTTAAAACACTTCTTGAATAACACTATAGAGAATAATGTATTACAAATAATCCCCGTGCAATATATACCTTATAAAAATGCTATATCTGCTGATCTCTAAAATGAAATGTGCTACCCAAAACTTCAACTGAGAATTCAGTTATAATCAGATATTTTCCCTACTTCAACATCTGGTCAGATTTTTCAAGGCTCATTTGTCTTCTTGTGGTCAGTGCTACTTGAGCATAAATAACTTGCCAAGAAGGCCATTAAATTTCTTTACTATTAAACCACTGATGTGTTTCTTCGTGGATTAGGTAACCTAGAATCGCATTTGATAAGTCTGTTGAGATGAGCTTTGATTGAGACAAATGTTTGATAGAGATGTTTTTCTTAAAAGAAAATAAGACGTAGAGAGAAAAAACACCTCCCAATCTCAACAGACTTTTATAAGTCTAATCACTTCTCTGAGACCATTGATTTAAATCTGATTGTCGTTTTCAGCATAAACAAGCACGTTGATGGGGTCGGCGAGTTGCTCAGCAAACTGAAGCTTTATGCGTAGGTTCCCCGATTTTATACGAGGGATCTGTCCTTCTTCAGTTCCTTGATCTGCCTTTAGATTAAAACCCCACATTAGGTAGCCGTTCTTAAACCCGTTCAGCATGAGGCCTATGGTTCGACGCGTCGTACCAAATATACCTCGAACGAGGTTGGTGGACCCAATAAGCACAATTACAAACCTATGGTTCGATAGACACCGAAAACCCCAATGGCTTGATGCAGCCCCAAGTAGGCCTTAAGCATTCTCCACCTGTGAAGTACGGATAGTTAGCTTGGTTGGTTTTACCATCAACGCTGAACTCTATTTTGGATAGATTGAAATGTTGAAAATCAAGGGGGTTGCTGGCAAAGGTCGTGTACATGAACACGTTTCTGACCATGTCAATAATTAAGCGTTTATGCAGCTGTCATTGGAAGAGATGATCTTCAAGTTTGGATCTTTGACCTCCAGAGACGGATGGGGTGTCTAATATTTTGCTCAGCACGCACCTTATTTAGATTGTTGGTCACCACAGGAAACAGGTTTTTAGCAGCTTCTTGACTGATCGTGCATATCTTTGGTCTGGTGTTATTGAGCCGGAGTCGCATCTCTATTCCGTAAGGTATTCTTTTTCTTGTAAGAACAGTGCTTTAATGTGATGGGTTTAATGAAAGAGCAAGTGAGCGTTCATGTTTACTAGATTTAATCTGGAAGAAAAGTGACCGACATATAGAAATCAATGTAAGTTCATATAATGGTCAGTGGGCGTTGCTTATCAGCAGTATAAGTACAGGCAGCGAATCAGCTCGGATTAAACACTGGCAATAATGTAACATCTCCCTTTCTTTAGAAAATTGAAATAGATATTGATCAATGAATTGAGAGATTCATTCACTAGAGCTGATTTCCGGGTTATCTGATTTTCTCAGCTGCTAATTAGCAGGTATAGTCTTTTATTTATAAACTGTTCAACTCTGGAACTCTGGTGGTGTTATGTTCTCGGTAATAATGTTTATAAGAGAAGTTGTGTATTCACACCATCACTGAGAAATGTCAGTTTGATTGATTATTTATTGCTTCAATTTCACTTGCAATAAACCTTTCCATGATAACACATGTATTACATACCAAATAATTGTGATGAATCTGCGCATCAAATGTTCAATGTTAAATGCTTTATGGCAATTATAAGCAGTGTATTATAAGCATATTATAATCAATCTAGCGTCAATATTAATAATGTATTAATATGTCAGTCTTTGAGACTGTTTAACACTTCGATCTGATCTTGTTGTATATGTATGGGAGGTAGGGCTCTGGGATAAAGTTGAGTAGGTTTTGACAGGCGGCTGTTCGGCTTTTGTAGGGGATATAGTTGGATTCTGGGTTGTCGGTGTCTGACTGGGAGTCTTTAACCCTTCAGGCCATTTGTTGACCACGGGTCTAGGCACATAGTTATTGAAGTTGTGTTGATGCTCTATGGGAGGATTATCTGACGTAATATTATGATCTAGTTCTTGAAAGGACTGTTCATTTGATTTGAGGAGGTGACGCCTATTTCTTCTGTAAATGGCTCCATTTTCAGTTGCCACAAGATATG
>JAUMHA010399127.1:0-11349 GCA_032359765.1 Saxidomus gigantea | reverse complement strand
AAGCCAATCAATAAACCTCTAATAGAACTGTATTCCTACATCATTTCAAGGAATCTTGGCTTTTATAAGGCAAATACACTGACATTCCCTAGTTACGTGGTTTATTGGTACTTCTGTTCGTTCTTGAACGTTATTGAATCATCTATCAAATTCATATAGCACCAAATCTAACCCTAAGAATGCATTTGGTACTGGAAATAATCAGATTTCAAAAAAAAATCAAAGTGGGTGGGGTAAAAATATCTTCTATTTTTATCGATTACAAAATGCAGACACACATTTTGGTATAGACTTACTCTCCCGAAATTCACGATCCTTCCCAAAGTTGAAGATGGTAAGAAATCTTAAATTTAGTCGATGCAATATAAAGAAATCCCCAAGATATTATGTATGGCGATTTTAAAGTATTTCCTTACTTTAAATCACTGCATTTTCGAACGCCCGTACCGAAAAACAAAAGCACGGGAACATGTCATTTTTTTAAATTTTTTATGTCGTTCCAGGTCTAAAGGTTAAGTAAAGAAAGAATTAAAACAATTATCGGTTAATTTTTGTATGGCAAACAATTTAGAAATGTATACAATTCGTGTTGATTTAGAAGTGGGTGGGCTAATTATATATATATTGCTTTTTTTTTCTTTATGGCGATGATGAATCGGTCGGTAATGCCTTTATCTCAAAGATACATTTCAACCAGTTATACATCTGATAAGCATTATAAAATTTATTGTTTCGAGGAGCAAAAAAACCCAAAGAAACTGACATGACTGTCGATTTTTCGATTTTTTTTGAAACCTTAAAAACTAAGACAACATACTACATTTATAAATGCCTGTTGCACGAAATCAAGGACGGTGACCTATCTTTTTCTTTGCAGTTTGTTTGGAATTGAATAAGGTTGAAATATAGCGAGTTTAAAGAAAATCTATCAAGTAGTTTATTCCAAGCATACCTACCACCTTAATCTAATGCGATAAAACGGCGGCGCTAAAATCATGAATAAATAAAAATTCCACTGACACGGCAGTGACATCATACTGATGCAATTTTTGATGGATATAAAGTATGACATTATGTATATATATATATGTGTGATTCTACAGCTTTATTGAGATGCAAATACTGCAGGAATGTTTAGGTATACGGACAGAGGTTAAATGTTATACAGTAAGTCTATGGGAAAATATCTAGAGGAGTCATATCTTATTTCGTTTCAACTATGGGCTGTTCTATAACCTTGATTTATAATTTGCTTACTGAAAACTTCACTTTGAAAAAAGAATGTTCTGTTACAAGTTTCTGTAACCTCGTTATCATACTAAATAGTTCGTCTAACCTTTTCGGCGTCTGGCTTTGCGAAAAGTTATCTTTTCCAGGAATTTTGTAAATTTGCCTTTCTTCTTTTCATATTTCGGTTCAACTGAAAGAAAATATTACTTCCATTAAATCATTTTACCTAGTGTAAGTATACAGCGGTCTCAAAACATCAACATTATAAATTATTCAATACTTAATGATACATTTTAGGAGGTTATTGTACATTGTCGAGTACGATAGTGAATATTATTTGACAGATACTTTGATGGGACACCAGCGTGTAATTATAATCAGTTGCAAAAGAAAGTGTGCACTTTTTTATTTTAAATATCTCCATTTTGATAAACGTATCTGTCTCAAATTATGAACACTACATTTATACACTATTTACTGTCGATTGAATGTGCTATCAATGCTAAATTTTGATACGAAACATCATATAGATTTCTGGTAAAGATAATATATAAAATCAACAAACACCTAAGTGCACACTCTGTTTTGCAACATAGTATATATTTCATGCTAACAACGTTTAGTGTCAACACGGATCTGATATACATATTTTTTACTCTGAATGCATGCAAGACATGATTTTACGATTACAATATAGGTATCTATTGGACTGTTGTGTGGTACAAATGATCAATGGCGATGAGTCGTGGTTTTTCATGGTATGAACTAATTAGTTGTAGCTAACTAATTTCTATAATATTTCATTTGAACTGTCTCATATGCGAGAACAAACTTTAATGCTCTTATAAAATGTATTGTATGGGTACATCGTCTTAAAGGTATTTTGTTTGAAAAGTATCTACTAATAGATACTCTCTAAATAGTAAATAATGCAAAGTGTTATTTGTATGAATACAAAAATGTGACTGCAATATTTTTGTTCTTAAAGCTGGAAATTAGGATAACATTTGTCATTTGAAACGGCTGCTACTTGTAACAAGTTGCAACGTGTCGCCTAACAGGGTTTGGGGGAAATTTGAAACTTCGTTACATATAAATTTCAAATCAGCAAAGATTTCTTTAAGTCTTCAATGTTTATTGAGTTCCTAGCACCGGTAAATGAGACGAAATAATCAGTAACCTTATTACAAATTCAAGTATATAAAATGTTGTCATTGACAAACCTTTCATCGTTTGATACTTGTCCGTGGTTGCTTTCTTATGGATCTGTTTCAGGAGAGGTGTACGGTCCCCCCCTCTCTCGACGCATTCCAGTAACTCGACCAGTATTGACTGGTCCGTATTATTGAGACAGGATTTTAGCTTGTCATAGCCAGTTTTACCTTTGGGTCTGAGTTTCTCTAAAATCTTCCTATTCTTTTCTGTTGTGTTCTTTTCTTCCAGAATAAAATACTGAATATTAATCCAATTACTGATCATGTATCAATAAATCAATAATCAATAACTATACCATTCTGAAATAAATATAGATGGGCACTTGTCGTTTAATGACATTAGAGGTTAATAAACGGAACATTTACCATACAGTCCCGATCTTGCCCACATGTATAACCATGTTTATTCCGAAGTGAAGACCAAGTTACGAGGATGTTATTTGATAAAGCAGAAGAACTGACACTTCATACACAAAAATCGTTTCCTCATTCAGTTCAGACGGGTAAACAGAAGGGCAAAGAAAACTGCGTTAAAGTCAAAGCCTTCAAAGGTGATTACGCTGAAAATGTATAGAATATGAGGATCTTACATTGCCTGCTTTGGAGGACTGGGTTGTTCCGACCAGAGGGAACGTTGGGGGATAGGAGGAACCGATCGAAACTTCATGTTGATTAAATATAATTTCCTGCAAAGAACCCCTTGCGAAGACATTTGGTAGGTTCACACGTAAATAACCCGTGTGCATGTATTTCTAGCGCTAAATACAATGTATATAGTGCTTGATCGCATGCAAAATAGTACTTTATTAACGTGGTGAAAAAAATAAGTTAATTAAATCCGAAAAAGACATTTTCCTGACGTACGTCAAGTTTACTTGATTCATGTGACGATACCATCCACACTGCCTTTATTACTGTTTTTCACAGTGACGTCACGTATCAAGAGGAACTGTGACGTTATTTATCCTGAAAGAAATTCAGTTGATGTCCGCCATTTTTTGTTTTGAAATGCGTATGAATGCAGGTTTGTTCTTTGAAATGTAAATAGATCCTATTGATATACATTACAAAAAAAGCACCATTCTTTTCGCAATCAACTCTCGCTGCAGAGCAACATGGATATTCATTATTAACAACTTCGCAACTAAAACCGTTATTGCGTCCCCTGAAAATTCGAACCATTTCTAAAAACGAAATACCTGTTACATTTACTTGCTTTCTTATGAGAGCGTAGTTTACGTTTATGAAAAATATAACTATCTTCTACATATAACCTGTCTTGAAACGTATCTCAGAAATAAATTGTTCAAGGTACGAGTTGAATACACGACAGTTGTTCGGATGCTGTCAGGTACGCCGGCGGTGCCGATCTTTCTTTAGGGAAAGTATAGGCTGATCTCTTGCTCCGCGTGCTGGGAGCTGGGATCCGGCAGTACTTTCACCGGGGGGGGGGGGGGGTATGCAGTTAAAGTCACCTTAATTCATGTCGACGTCGAAGGCACGTCGATCGTGCACCGAATGAGCGTTACTTTTGGTTTTAATGTGCTTGTAAAGTCCATTTACGGTGATGATATTTGCATTATTCGAACAATATACAGGAACTTTTATTTCGGTGTAACATTTTTGTACTAGATCTATGGCTAATGTAAGGTCAAGAGCACCAATGTCAACACCCATCGTATAATATACTCGACGACATGGGGTTGATTTACAAGAAAGATAAGGAGAAAAGCTTACATTTACTTCACTCATATTTTCTCGATTTCTTGATTCGTATAGATCTTTTATACCTAATTGAACGTTATTGTATTAAATAACCACTAGTTAATTATGCAAATATGGATCATACTCTAAGAACTACGTAGACGGTTTTGAACTATTCATTATACTACTCATTTTAGTTGGGTTTTGGAAATCTGTCATTTATTCGTTAAGCTTAAATACACGTAATATATTTTCTATTTTTTCACACATATATTTCAAAGTATTTATTTATTAAGGTTTGTTTATTAGAGTTTTTTAGTAGAAGAATCATGGTCTGTAATATATTTAATATCTCATGAGAAGTAATATATGTTGTAGTTAGTCTGTAGATGTAAAGAAATGCGAGAGAAGTCAGATCAAATGTTTCTAGCCTGTAAATATGGTAAAGTGAGAGTCAAACATATCAACTAGTTTCTTCTTGCATGCATTACCTTAACCCTTTAAATGAATATACAATGTAAAAGACAACTTCAATTTTACCATTAATTATGAAATGAACACAACTGTGGTCTCTGGTAAATATGGTAAATTTAACGCAAACCACAACGAGTATAAAAATACAATCTTCTACCTTGATATCCCTAGTTTCACGATAACCAAATAGCTCATACTCTGTAGCATACTGTAAAATAGGGTCTGGATTCATGTAATCTATCAGATTTCCCCAGGCTGTGTCTATCACTCGCTTAGTTTCCTTTGTTATCGTATCTCCATCTTCTACAGCTTCTGCATTTTGATTAAAAAAAGAATAGAGTTGATCATTTGTGTGTAAAAACAATTCATCTGTGTATTATATATGCTTATTATGTTTGTGTATCAAGTGTTGAATTAATCGGAAGTATGTCAACGCGTAAACTACGGCTTAAAATAAAGGTTTTAAAGTTAACAGTGTATAAAATAACCTGACTGTTCTGTGATATCTAAACGTGGTGGAAATTGATCTGTGCTGCCTTCGACTCTTCTACTCGATGAGCCCTGCAAATTTGAGAAATTATTATCTTCTATAAAATTCGGAATTGTGTCTCTAAAACAGGATGAGGCAAAGGACAAAAGGATTATCAAAATTTTCTTCACATTAGTGCGAGCGAAAACACTTATTAACAATAAAATTACAAAATCTAATCGGAAGCAGATGATGTAAATTATACCCATATACGAGGGTTGTATGAAAAGTTCGTATGTTGTAAAACTCCGATTTTCATTCTAAGGGAAGAAGTATAGAATATAATGCCGTATCATCAATATCGCTCTGTCAAGCAATGTCTCAGTTTGGCTCATAATCAAAACTGTCTATTATCAAGGTTTGATTTAATTTCCTAAGAAAAATTGGTTTCAAAAATGAAAACAATATAAACGACAGCATTTCGTTTACAATAAATGCACAAAAATTCACCCCAGACCCATTACAACTTATACATAATATGTGATTAAACAAGTATTAAGGTAATTAATTAAACAGGGCTTTGTTCCTTCACAAAGAACTTACTTTTAGAAGAATATTCGCAACTCAAACTTAAACATATCATTTAGCTATCATTTAATTATAACTGATTCATCTTACGAAATATTTACGAAATTCAAATGCATTATTCGTTACCAATTTAACTTTATTTTTGCATGGATTTGTTTCTCAAATTAGTCCGTGACACCTTGGAAATTATCAATATGGTCTACCCTACGAGTTTTTATTTAAAACGGACGAGATTTTATCAATACAAATCAGAATGAAAAGAGAAGCCTTCATTAGATGAACGTCATATTTCATCTGAATGCGTCAAGACGATTGCATGACGCGAGTGCATCATTTGTTCTTTTAATTGACTTGTTTATATCGAAACATTATTTCAAATTTTCTTTGGTCATAATGAATCCATATCTCCCACCAGAGTACCATTTCTCAAAAAGGCACAGCAGTAGGCCAACAAGAGCTTTCATTCGTAAGTGAGTATCCCCAAGTGGTGACGCTTGAATATGGTTCTTCTGCGTTACACTACCATTAATTGCCAAAATTACACATTATTCAGTTTGGTATATAAACATTACTTACCGAAGCAAGGTTATCTCGGACAAATATTTCCATAAAAGCAGTTTATAAGAAAATAAGGCAATATAGGGTTATGGTTCTTGTACATTGCACTTTATTTTAATGTCCTTTTGCATTATATACAATTTGAACGAATTTCCGAAAGTAAGTTTAGAGATATGCTCCGGACAAGAAAATGTAAAATTGTAGAAAAATTCAGAAATTAGAAAAGGTATGGTTCTCGAGTATTCACTTCCCTTGAATGTTCTCTTCCACTGTATGCAATTTGAACTCTGTACAAGAAAAGGGGAGTAATTAGATAAGAAGGCATGATAAAATTGTGGTTCTTGTACACTGCACTTTTTCTTATTATGCTCATTCACTGTATGGAGTTTCAAATAGTTCCCATTAGTACTTTTGCAGTTATGTTTCGGACAAAAAACTCAAAAAGAAAGAGATACCAAAAAGTAAGGCAATATTAAGAAATGTATCAATGGAGGCTAATTAAAACATAGGCAGGGTAGATTTATAGTTCGAAGGCACTAAACCTCCGACATTGTATACAATTTGAAAAAATAAGAGTTATGCGATGGCAAAGAAAATAAGAGGAGATAATTCAAAAATAAGACAATAAGATGTTTTATATTATTTGACCTGCTGACCTAGTATTTGAACCAACGTAACCCAGTTTTGACTTCGACTTCAGTGTGTTAATTTTATCGGTGTAGTGGACAGTGTCTATGCAGTAGGCATTTTTAAGCTTTGTATTCCAAAATGAAAACTTAGATACATGCCTTCTTCAGTTTTTGCATCGTTTGGGTTAGCTGTAATAATGTTGCTTCTGTTCGTTTTACCATCCTGTGTAAATCGCTGTCACTAATTACTTCTAGCGCAGCTGACCTTGCTCCCTCTATTTCTTCTAGAGCATTCTGCGTTTGTTCTTCAATTATTATCACTACTTCTCTTTCCTTACTTTCTAACCGCTCTAAAGCATGTAGAGCCTGTTTTCTCACTTGAGTCAGTTTGACCTGTTCACTGAGGATTATCGTTTTCTGATTATTCTTCAACTGAAATAAAAACATAACGGAAACTTTGTAAATAACTTAAAACTATATTTAAGCCGTAATTTCCAGACAACATGCCGCTTCACTTTATTGGCCGCATCCCTATAGTTTTACGAATTTAGAAACAAAAATGAACGTATAGGCCGATCCAGCATACAGGATGCTTTGTCGAATAGGCCGCAAATTTACCTTTTTTAGGCCGCGACCTATTATCCTGAAACTACAGTATATCTTATGATAGAAATTCTTTAACATTTCTGAACAAAATATATAAACATTGATCAAACTCCACCTATGTCCCCTTCCCTTCCGAAGGCAAAACTCAAATATTCAATCCACCGGGGTTTCGAAAGCCCAAAATAGCCGGTAATTGTAACGAAAGCACAAACCCTTCCTACGCATGCCTACGAAAATCTAATATTAAGAGTTATTATAGTAGATAAAGAACACACAGGATTGGTTATATACAAGCCCCAATTAGTTGAAACTTGGACATATTTTGTCGCTAACTACTAGACAGTGCTAAATATCCAATATCTAAGCTTTATAGTCAGTGGTTTAAGACAAGACGATTTTTAACGATTTTCCTGTATACATCTATGTAAACGCTAAATATAGCAAGTGACAACTCGAGCGGGGGCCAGTGTCAACCATAGGGACATGATTTGAATGTACTTGGTAGAAGACTACTAGGCAAAGCTACACGTCGCATATCTAGGCTCTGAGACTTGTCTTTAAGACATTTTTAGGGTTTTTATCATTCCCTATGTAAAACAAGTAACCAAACGGGCGGGGCCAGGCATAATTTGAACAAATATGGTAGAGACTCGCAAGACAATGCTACATACCAAATATTTAAGCTATGTGCCTTGTTGGTTTGGATGCTCCAGAGAAGCTTATTTCGTAAAGGAGGATAATTCAAAACAGCACAAATGTAGAAATATAGTATTTCGTTAATGCACATTTTTAAATAATCTATGAATTTTTGAAGTATCAACTCAATCCCTCTAGTAATTTTCGAGTCCCAGTAATATTAGAAATTAAGTACACTTTCCCACTTGCAACTTTAGTATACATATACGCCAAAATACCTGTTCAAGCTTCAGCACGGATTCTTTAGCCTTTTGATCATTAATCAGATACATTTGGTCCCTAAGAACGGCTAAAAATGTATCTACGTAGACTTGTAATTTTGAATCTTCCAGCTCCATCTTTGGGCTGTAAAGTATCTTGTTCAGTACTTCCCTTGACTGAAATGCAATGAAAATGATTTAATTTTGATCATACATTTATTTGATGCTGCAGTGTGAAACTAGCTATGAATAATCCCTCATGATATTAATAATTTATACACTCACCAAAAATGAAAACTTAACGCCTTTATTACACGGCACTGGTTTAAAGGTTGCTTATAATGTTGACCATGGAGGAGCACGTGACATCCTGTTTCCCGCAGTTTTCTACAATTTGTTTCCCTCAAAGTGGAACCAATCTGAGGAAGTGGAACCTCTGATTTTCGCCCAATGTTGTTTCGTATCATGAAGTGTACAACTCAACTTGCAATTTTGCCACAATCTTTAAATAAACAGTACTAACAACTTTTTTTTATATAAACGGGACTAATAGCATTGATATCGTTAGTAAATAAGTTGCAGCAAATAAAGTGTAATTTTAGCTAGCACGGAAATAGTAAGGGAGTTGTCCACCCCAAGGCGAATTGGTTCGGGCAAATACAATTCGGAACGGTATACTTTGCTGACGAACTTTGCAGACAATATAAACTAAGAAGGATTTTGCAGACAATAAACACGAAGAAGGGTATTTGATTTTGCAGACAATATAGATTGTATAAGAAAATGTCTTAGAACTATATATGAATGGGAAACTTAATTGACTGCTTAATTTAATTTTGATAATAATGATATGTGTTGACATAATACAAGCCATTAACATAGATTTTAATCATTATTGATATGTGATAATTGTATGAACTACATGTTATTTCTTTGTTAGTTGTTAGGTAGGTCAAAGCTATGGATTGCTTCTGTTTATTTATGTTTTATGTAACATATCTGCTGAAAGTAAACTTTGTATTTGTAAAATGGGCGTAATCTATGCAGCTAGTGTATATTATGATCACGTGATCGAATTCGCAACATTTGACAGAGTAAGCGTTATAAATTGTGACTTTGCAACTTGAAATAAGAAAAGCATCAATCATCTGTTCTTTTGAGTATATTTTTTAAAAATGTTTGCCACATTATAAATCTAGATCGGTCTTAAAATTGACAGCATATTTAGACAATAATTAGGTCTATTGCTTGATGAATTAATTTTATTTAAAAATGACATACGGCTAGCTTTATACATGTAGTAACACCATAGGTCCCAATTAATGAGCTATGTATACGTATATATAGTTATAAATTTATGACATGCTTGCAACACTTGGACTCAAACAGTAACACTTAAATATATGTAAACTCGGGTCCAGTGTGTTTATCCATGTTCAGAAATGTAAGAGCGCTTTCGTTTATTCTGGGATATGGTATAAACTCGGAATAGTTTTGACCAATCGCTATTGCCGTTTGTTTTGTTTTTACTTGAAACTCGCATAATGTATGAGCAGAGCGTATAACTTTCCTTTTCTTGTTTAAAAGTTTTACAAGCGGCATGATTTGGAAATAATGAAAGAACAAATCGGATATTGAAGGCATATTGATTTTTCAACTTAAATTAATTTTAAACTGACCTCTTAGCATATATGTGTATACTTACAAATTCTGAGTTAAAATTGTATATTTGACTGATAGTAAACACTCAATATATCTAGTTTCTGGAATGGCGTAGGGTCATTTTAGCGCGGTGACAACAGAATAATAACTGATTTGGGGTATTTGCTACAACCTAGATATAATGTTCCTACACTTAAAAGCAGACAGCCCCTTTCCTTTTGATGCCGTGTACCTTTGCTGCTTTAGCAGCAATATTTTACTTGTTATCCAAATATTTAACAAAATATTAAATCGATGCATTTTACTCTATAAAGTAAGACAAATCAAGACGATAATGGACCTATAAGTTCAAGCCATTTATCATGCATAAAGGGAGATCATTCATATAGTGAAAACATACGTTTTGTCAAAAACATAATTTATTGTCCAGACAAAATAATATGTTTGCTGTCAGTTGAGGGAAAAAAAGGGTAGACTGGAAAACACAACAATGATTTATGAAATTATTAAATTAACTTCCTTTGAATTGAATATTTAGATGAATTTATGGCCTTTAATCTGAAAGCTCCTGTGATGATTTTTAAACGTTTTTGTTTTATAAACTAACTCGTCAACTTTTTCTCTTGAAGTCTTTTTTTCTTTTAAGAAAAATATCTCTTTTAAAAAAATTTCTCAATAAAAGCTCATTTCAACAGTAAGAGTCAAAGTACGAAGTAATACAATGTCAAGAAAAGACAAGAGGTAATGAATCTAACGACAATTGCCAATCTATTCCACCTCCAGCATCGTGAGATATTGATTTTTCTTTCTTGTGTATGGTAAATCCCACTATAAACCTGTAAGGTTGTCATGTTTGTCAGTGTAATTCGGTCGATGCGTATTTTGTTCTTCATGACCTATGAAATAACAATTCTGCCCGAGGAATATAGTAATGACACAATTAATGTATGTACTAAATCGTAACATATTTCGTGCGTATGCGATCGCATTCGTAACAGGTAAAATGTGTTACGAATGAGTTTGTCCAACATGGGGGTTGACATGAGAAGCACATTATGTATCATGTTGAGTTTTGTACTGCAAATGTTCAATCAGTTGGTTTTCATCGCAACATCATTAAATTACTGCAATAAGCACCATCACAAGTTAGCGTCGTCGTCGTCGTCGTCGACGTCAATGACGTCATAAAATTATTTCAGCCGCATGAGAAAATGGGTTTTCGGGAATCTTCGAGGCTTTGTTACTAGTGTGGGCCCAGATCGGCCTGCGCATCCGCACAGTCTGATCAGGGCCCACACCGTTCGCTGTTATTTCAAAGA
>JAUMHA010399116.1:0-11349 GCA_032359765.1 Saxidomus gigantea | reverse complement strand
GGTTGAATTTAATTGGTTACCAAAGAGTAGGCCAATCACGGCGACCAATGAGATCTAAGTGTGATTGACCTAGTTAATGGTTTTTTGCCCAAAACCTTTCCGTTTTTCATAAAAATCTAAAAGATCCATTATTTTGGTAAAAGCAGAAGACATTTACTTACTTCCCTTCTTGCATTATCACAACACATTTCATATTTAGTCTCCGCAGCATGTTTTGCATCTTCAGCCTACAGAATAGAAATTACACACAAACGTACATTTGTAAGACAGATAATAGATGGTGAAAGAACTGTCATACTCATTTCATGAATAATATTTTGGGTAGAGTCATTTTGGAATTCAAAGACTTAGTCAGTATAAATTAGATTTATCAAAATATAGATAACAGGTTTTTGTTCGGGTGCCATATTGAAGGATGATGTAAAAAAATAATTGCATCCACTGTATAAACGTGACACACTTAGGAATGTGACATACAGTGAGTCAGCAAAGTTCATTCTATGAGCCGAAGTAATATTAACCCCTTGACACTACAGCGTATCAATAACCAGTGCAGAGCATAACTGGCCAATATGTCAACATATTTTAACTGGTGCTCCCGGCATATATTTTATTGGTACTGTTTAAGTTGTAAGATGAACAAGTCCATTTTAGAAATTCAATGGGATAAGAATAAAAGGTAAGCAGTATTGTCACTGAAAAAAAAGAGAGCAAAACATGTCTCTGTTTTATACATAATTATTATATAAACTTCTAAAATGCCAGAAAACTTTGCTCAGTGAAAAATATTAACAATAAAGAGCGAGATCTTTTTCAGTCTTTGTGGACGCAAACTGGTATGTTCTTATTGGAAGCAAACTGTAAAGGCAGCTTTAAAATATTGATGGTCAACTCTATTTTTTAAAAAGAAAATTAAAATGTTTTTTTTTATTTTTTTAAGCTTAGATTTCACATCAATCTCATAAAAGCTTGGGAAAAACTGTGCAAAGTCATATACCAAGCATTCTGTGGCATCTTTTTTATTAAAACACCTTTACGTTCAATTACTCTTTAAACTCTGAACTTACAGCTTTTCTTTTAGCTGGTTTGGCCTTGTCTAATTGTTTGTTGGCATCTTCGTAATCTACTAACAAGCACGTTCTTCTGAATAACATGTCCTGTAAACAAACAAAATAAGTACTACAGACTAACCTTCCCAAACAACACCTCCTTAGAGCAACAACCTCTCTGAAAAACCACACATTTTCTTTCCCTTTGTGTCAATTATATAAGGAATTGACCTCACCACAATAACACCATTCCACAACAAACACATTTCTGTGTTCCCAAGGGTGTTAGCTCCCGAGAGGTTGTACTGTACTATGCTAAAGAATACATACACATATGTTTATTTTGGTCCTATTTTTACACATATGTTTTTTTGGTCCTATTTTTATTTAAATTTGTTAGCAACAAGTGAAATCAATTACTCTTTGTCATGGAGAAACTGTTATGGAGAAAACAGTTCACAGTTAAGTTAAATTTTAAAACTACAGCTAGCACTGAAGGTGGCAAATACCTCAAATCGTTGCCTTAAAGTGACCATCATAATTTTACAAAAAAAAACATTAATCACTCTTTTCTGCTTCTTGAAAAATGAACTGATTGCCAAAGTTATTAACAATATAAATGAATCTGGATCATAGTTTCACTCTCATTGATAACTCATAGAGAAAATGAGTGAAAATCTTTTTTTACAGAAAAATTCAAACAGTTAAAAATATGCACAACTAAAGGCAGTTTTCAATGCCATACCCTTAGAGAATCTGAATATCTAGCATAGAGATCAAGTTGAAATCCCAGAGTCTTTTCATCATTCTTACACAACACTTCCAACCCATGCTGAAAAATAGTAAAGACATTGTAGCTTTATTCTTCTGCAAACCATGTTGAGATACAGCTATCAAATTCATAACCCTACAACCCATGCTGATATACAGCTATTGACTGCATAACCCTACAACCCATGCTGATATACAGCTATTGACTGCATAACCCTACAACCCATGCTGATATACAGCTATTGACTGCATAACCCTACAACCCATGCTGATATACAGCTATCAAATTCATAACCGTACAACCCATGCTGATATACAGCTATTGACTGCATAACCCTACAATGGGTATACAGTTTACACATATTTGGCAAGGAGTGTCAGAATTGATGCTGTCTGAAGCAAAATGTTGAGGACATACATTATAATATTAAGCAAGATGTCAGATACAGGGTGATCACAGTTGCTCACCTTGGCCCTATGTACGGGGGAGCCTATTACAATCCCTGCAGTTCCTAAAAACTGGGTTTGAAACTTCCTGGACATTAAAAAAAATACAGGTCATTTCTTTTTTCAATACCGAGTTATTTATTTTTGATTACGAAACAAGTTCTTACAACTCAGATTAATCACTCTTGAGACTCACTCCAGATGAAGTCAATGTCAAATAGAGTGAGAGATAATGTGGAATTATTTGAGTCTTGCCTAAGGTCACTACCGCTATGGCTCTTGTAGGGATCAAACTTAAGACCCTCCGATCCCGAGGCGAACGCACTACCACTGTGACACAGCAGCTCCACTACATATATGTGCCAGTAGTTACAATTTGTGTTTATTAATCCCGTATTTAGCAAGACGTCTCCAGGTAGACAAGCTACAAGCAGACAACTTTAAATATGAATGATATACCTTTGTATTCTCTGTTGCATCTGATAATCTTGTCAAGTACCTAAAAATATGTCAATTTAAAAGTTCAAAGGTCATTTATTACTGAAATCGAAACATAACAGGTAAGTTGGTGGCATTTTTAACAGTGCTCATTCCTAGATGAAATATAAATACTGAAAATGTTTTCCCTTACCAACTATTATTTACAAAAAATTCAAATGAATCAAATCTGACGTTCAATTTATAAAATTGTACATAAAAATGGGTAAAACATCTTTAACGACCAAAACGTTTTTAAGAAAGTACACTGATTGAAGGTCAATGCTTCAAGCCAAACTGCACACCTCACACTCTCATGTGAGGAAGTTGGTAGTTCCTTCCTGGGGATGAGTGTCTTTTACTAATCATTTCCAGGATCAATGGTTAGGTAAATTAGTTACCTGCACATTACTGAAATACTGTTGAAACAGGCATCTAACAACAAAAATCAAATCTTATGAGCTCTGCTAAATGAACACCAACATTTCAAATAGGTTCGTATTTATATAAGTGATTAAACCTCAAGTAATCTGATGCCTGAAAACCATTGTTGGGTCATTTCAACCATTACAGAGTGGTATGAACTGGATTGGTACTGTTTTACTTATAGCAACAGGAGCACCAATATAGCCCTTGTAAATGTAGTTACTGTAATGTTCATCACTAATGACATTTCTATCTTTCTGTTTATAAAAACTTTAAAAGTGACAATGTCAGTTTTCCAACAATGGTGCTCAGATATGCATATCATACTTGTTAACTGTAAGGCTGGTCACATCTCTGTTAACCCCGCTGAGCTGTAAATCAGTGGATGTTACAGCATAGCTGTTTGCAAGTCCTGGAATATAAAACAAACAATAAAACTTGAAAATATCATGGTAATACTATGCAAATGATGTTACGAAAACCAAATAAATTCCTAAAATTCTCATCTAACAATAGTTTCTTTTCCAGAACTCCAGTAACAACATTTATTTTGAGAATATTTACTGAAACTTGGTTAAGAGCAGACTTTAAAGAAAAATTAGCTAATTAGATTTTACAAAAGGGCCATGATGACACTATTTTGCTTTCTCAAAAGTCAATCTACATGAACAATTTCGGTAGCAGGTCAAACAAGGTTTGGATAGCATTGGTAATTTACTGACTGAATACCCTGCATCAAACTGTGAAGATCATACCCACACTGTACATTTGTGCAGTCTGATCATGATCTGCACTGCTTGGTATTCATTCAGTAAACTTTAACTTAGCAAACCCTTTCAACAATTAATAGAACAGGCCGAAATAATGGATAGACAAGTGCATTTTAGAAATTCAGCTGGGTAAGGGGTTAATACATTTGTATTTATAAGATATATCCCAAATCTCATAAAAGAAATGACCTTTGACCCTTAACAGTGACCTTGACCATAACTAGGCTCAGTTGGAGCATGGGTTCTGCACAATCTCAATGTGAAGAACATCTGATGACAGTTTCTTAAAATTCCATCTAAGGAGATTTAGTCTCATGATCTGCTAAAAGTAACCTTGAACAAGTGAGGCTGAGACATAGGTCCTGCACATTGTCTCAATGAGATAAAATTTGAACTTATTTCACAAAAAATTCCCTATGGGGTTAAGGAGATATGTAGAGGTCATAAAAAATAATGACCCCTAAAAGTGATCATGACCTTAACCTTGCAGATTAAGAACACATGTTCTTCATATTTATTGCCTTGATGAAATGAACATTTGACCAAAGTTTCATGAAAACCCTTTAAGGGGTTTAGGCTTTAGAAGACATAAGGTACACATTAAATACAATGACCCCTAAGAGTGACCTTGAACTTGACCCGATGAGTATTGGAACACAGGTTCTGCATGTCTATTTGATAAGTGAAATATTTGACCCAAGTTTTATGAAAATCCTGGAAGGGGTTTAAAAGATATTGAGTGTTATGTGAAACATTACATACACACAGACTGATTGACAGTTGAAGACCAGTCTTTTGCAGCGGGAAATAACAGAAATATTTGTGTAAAGGTAACTTACTCTGCTGAGCATTCACCATTCTGTTAAAATCCTGCAATATTTGAAAAAGGCATGTATGTTATTATGAATATCAGACTTTAGCCCCTAGGACAATAGTCCCTTTAAAGCTCAATTTTGCATATTGGCCCAGACATTACAGGTGGATACTTGAAATTTCAATATTTGATTAAGTGACTTTAAGTTAAAGAAGTGCTTCTATTGACTGAGTTAAATGCACAGCTATACTCTCTGTACTGAATGTACCAATGTGTAACATTCCTATAAGTTATGGCAATTTATTCTGAAGTTTTGAAGGCTCCAGATTTCATAAACACATATGCACAAGCAGTCAGATGTATGCAGCATACATACATATGCATATAAGGAGATATGTCTCAATGATCTTCTGTAAAGAATGATATATACTTATATGTGAAGTCTTATTAAGCTATGACAATGGTGTATAACTTTTAGAGTTATTGCAGTTGCAGATATTTTCAATGCAAACATCAGACGGCCCTGATTCTGAAAATTATGACATCCCACAATGCATTAGACTTAGTAAAACTACTGACATTACATATGTTAGCATTGGTATAATCATGACAATTTTGATATCACAATAAGACAATGGTTACCATGATTACCTACATTTGACGTATCTTTGATAGCTTTTGAGTAAGTTGTGCACCACTCTCTCTTTTTTGAGAAGAATTCATCAATATCCTGAAAATAAAACACAATGCGTTTACTTTCGTAAATGATTGGCTACAATCTATGAGAACACCAACCTCGATAACGTCGGTCCAATTCATATCTATTTAGTTATTTTCTTGTAAATGTACATTGAAACTCTTTTGTTTTTTCATTTATGCTCCTGTTTTACCAAGAACATGTTTGCAACAGTAACTGAGTCTATTTTAGATGTTTAAGCTTTGATGAAAATTAGTAAAAAAATATTATTACATGTTGATATGGCAACTATTTATAGAAACTATATCAACATATTGCAAATTATGTTTAGTATCTTTATCAGTCTAATTTTGCCAAAGAACTGCTGCTTCGTGCAACACAGAAGTGAAATTTCCAAATGTTTTGGAAATATTATTATATTTTACACCCACTATTTTCTTTTTTTTGCCTGAAGCATCAAATGCAGGAGCATGCTGTTTGCTCTGACAGCTAAAAGTTTAGGCATTTGTCACTTGAAGACTGACCAAACAACAGTGCAGTAAGAGATAGGAATAATCTATACTTCAACTTCATATCACAAAACAAGTTCTTACAATTTTAACCAATCACTATTAGGAGCGGCCTTGGTGCAGTGGTAGCCCGTTTCCCTCAAGATTAGAGGGTCCCGGGTTCGATCCCCATCAGTGCCCAAGTAGTGATAGTAAGTGTCCTTAGGCAAGACACATAAAATTCCACATTGCCTTTCTCTCTGAGGTTGATTCCTTCTTGAGTGAGTCTCGAGAGCGATTAATGTAAGTTGCAGGAACTTGTTTAGAAATAGAGTGTAAATAAATTAGTATAAAATAACCAACCACTATTCAGGCTCACTTCTTATCCAATCAACCTAGCAGAGAGAAAGAAACAAATTGTGGACTAAACATGTCTTGCAGAAGGAGTCATTACCACCATGTTACTTGTGGTGATCAAACCCTAGACCCTGAGGTAAACATGCTACCTGGCTGTCCTAAAGTGGACAGGAATAAGTACTCAAAAGGGAGCAGGAAAAAGTAACTCATTGTCATATTGTTGTCATCTAATATACTGCTTCTCCTTTCTTGGCTATATTTTCTGCTCAAAAGACTTCAAAAGCCCTGACTGAGTTTTGGGACTGCAAAAGTTCCTCTAACGACTCCCATACATTCACAGAAAATGGGCTTAATCCCAAAATAGCATCCTGACAAGTGCCAACAGCGGGCACAGAGAAATAATCACACATAGGTAAACACCTACTCTATGATGTTCTTTTCTTGCAGTTTCGACAGCAGATGACACCCGGCTGAAGAATCCATGATTTACTTTTGTCTTTATTGGTGCCTGTAAAAACATACATGTAAAACATGTTTACCCAGTATAAATGTATAGAGAAAAGTGTTTAATAAAAATGTTTGGTGTTTTGATATTTATATAACTTTGAAGACATTATAATGATGCATGGTAGCATGTTTGTTACGATGCGCTGAAAACTCTGTATTGCATTGTTGTATGAAACCCAACCTCTCAGTGTTGTAGCCAGTTTTCTTCACAGAGAAAAGTCTTGGCATACATAAAATGCGCTTTAGGGAATGTAAACAGTGACGTTTTTATAGATATACATGTGGAGTATAATTGTTGGTTTTGGTGTGATATTACGTTATAATTTCAAAGAGTGGGCACCAAAAGTGATATTTATACACAATACTTTTGGTGTTCACAAGTGAGATTAATGTGATATTACATTGATACCAACAATTTTTGTTTGTTTATTTTATGTTTAAAATTCTACTTTGTTGAGTCTGTTTCAATAGATGTGAAAAATTGTGGGAAATGTCATCAGAAAGCATTCTACATTCTAACAATATCATAGTCATGTGGCTTCCTACATACATTACACTGGGTATACTTTTTGACGTTTATTAGCGTAATAGATTTTGATAATTTCACTGAGTGAACAGTAACTATCAGGAAATATTCCACCATTATATTTTGATAAAAACATAAAACAAAGCACTATCACGAGCACTCACATCCTTGGCGATGTTGGTTTTTTATGTTCTTTGTGGCATACCAGTTTTTGTGTAGGTGATGCCCTCTGTTTTTTGCACTAGGTAAATTCTTAGTGTTGTCTGATTCTAATAACTTTCTTTAGATTTAGTTGGGATCGAACTTGAAGAGGTTTTGTGACTTAAGGGTTTTTTGACTTTAGACAACAGTAGTTGAAACATTGTCTTGATAGGAAATTTCCACAGCACTTACACAAAAACTCAACAAAAAACAATTATGTAAACACTCCAGGGAACACTCCAATGAACACCTTATAACTCTTATCTTAAACTCACAGTAACTGATTCTGCCTTTATTGTAGTCAGCTTGTAAATATTTATGAGCTTACCCTAAATTTAACAAATTGTCCTGTCCAAATCTAAAGGTGAACAAGACCTAAAAGAAACTAATATCAGAATAAGGGATTAAGTTTTTAACCCAACACCAGGTGAAAATCTATAACTGTGACTTGGACAGAGGAATTTGTTGTAACATAATGTCACATACCAAAGTTTGTTGTGACAAAAACAGTGACATAATGTCACATGCAAGTCACTGATTCTTCTTACTACTCACCTCTGTTTCACATAAAAATTTCTCCAGGCTTTTATCTTTCCCAAATGCCTCATGAGCCAGTAACAACCGCAAATATCTGGAGAAAAAAATTAATGCTGAATTTTACCATTTTTAATAAAAACATTATTTTTACCACTATTGGTTGAATACTTCTGAATTTACTGACTAACAGACAAACAGTGCAGATCATGGTAAGTCTGCATGGATGTGCAGGCTGATCATGATCTACACTTGTTATGAAGCTATAACCATTGGCAGCTAGTAGGATAAGAGCTAAAAGTTTACAAAAATAAGAGTACGGTACATTATGAAAGAAATATATACTTTTCAACTTGTCTACAATCCCTGGTAAACTCATCTGGTATCACAATTTTAGAGTCATTTCCAAGCTGTTTCTTTGATTTTGATTCAGCAGATTTTGCATCAACTTCTGGGCGATGCGGAAGGGGCGACACCTAAAAAGATTTTAATAAAGTTTTCATGTGTGTAAAGGCTAGCAGTAGCTAACCTAGCTAAGATGTTTATAATCTGCGTGGTCAAGATCTGCCTGCACACCCATGCAGTCAATCTAAATCTATACCAGGACACTTTTCCCAAGTTTGGGGAAGGCACCCTTAAGTCCCTAAATTTGAGGGGAAATAGCATGAATAAAGTTACTGCTAAAAGGTGATGCAAAAAATTAATGCGTAAAGTCTGAAATATTTGAGAAAGCTCCATGATTTTCAACTAATTCTAGTTGGGGAAGATGACCTATACCGTCCTCTGTTATATTACTGTAAAAATAATCTTTCTGCTTTTCACAAAACAATCAATAAGTTCATCAGTGTGCATCAAAATTTTCATCATTTTGCATAATAAAATTATGATCATGATCTGTAGTGGAACTGGTTGCAAAGAAAGAGGAATAGTTATCAATTTTGGCATCAGAAAGATGTGGGTTAAAGAATGGTCAGCCACTCTACTGTAGACTGTAATTACAATTACATTAATCCTTGCAAAATTCAAGCTGATAGTTACTAGCCATGTGCTAGTATACATTGAAAAATCAAACTGTTCTAAAGGCTGGAATTCATCAATAACTCACACAGATAGAATACATGTATAGAAGTATTTTTCACCACTAAGCTGCTTAAACAGAAATAAAAGTTTGTTTCAAAATATGATAGATGTTACACTCAACAATTACTCACTATAAGGCCATCAATATTATTTTGTGTAATAATATTGTGATGTAACCATTCCAGATCTCCAAAAACTCTCTGGATTTCAGTGATTTCTACATCTTCATCCCACTATAACGAAAAACAGGAAGAGTTTAAAAGTATTGCAGAATAATTGCCTGAAATTTTGATTAAGTCCCTATATAAACTCTGAAAAGATAAAAGATTAATTCACAATTACCACCTGTTACAAATTGTACCCAAAAGGAATAACCTACAGTATGATAGGGTTACTGTGAGCACACCTTAATTGAAAAGTATTCAACAGTGTCTTCCTAACCTTGAATCGGTTCTCTAGACAATGATATTAGTGAACCAGCAATCTTGTCTTCTACATTATTATTGCCGATATTTTGATACCAAATTGGCAATAGTGTAAAAAAGTGTTTCTTAGTACATTCAAACCTGAAAGTCAAATGTTGTTTACATGTTTTACTTACCCTTCATGCCCTTGGTAAAAGTGTCTCGATCTAGTTTTGTAGCATCGGCAACTGGAGGATACTGGTGCTACAGGATCAAGACGTCGTGATCAGTAAGTGCAAAAATGTAAATCAATGTTTGACTTTCTGATTTCAGTTAACAAAGTCAACAAATATCAAAAACACATTTCTACACAATCGCTATCCTCATAATGGCTTAAATAGAAAATATAATTCCGGTTCATTAATATTGTTGTCTAGAGAACTGATTCCAGTTCACTAGCCACTGCCTTTCCCAACTCATGCATCTGCTATGTACATGCAGTATCTCAATAACCTGACACAGAAAATAAAGACATAACTAACCTTGTATACTTTGATTGTAAACTGCAAAACATCTCCATTTTTCACAGCATCGGGAACTGTAATTCTAAAGGAGGGATGATAGGGCACAGCCGACAGTCTGGATGGAGATGATTCCGGGGAACTAAGATCAACATCATCATCTGGCGTGTTTTGTCCATTTACCTCTGGGTCCTCCTGAACAAACAGTAAAAAATGTATTATTTCCCTAGAACAAATGTCTATTAAGTTTACTTATCACACAAAATTATTATCTGAGGCAGGAAAAGGCAAAGGAGTCACACTGTGACAGAGTCAGAACAGCAAAAGGGGGCGTGACCTGTTCGATTGTGTAAAAAAAAACAATTGATTATCAAAGTATTTCTCAAATTTTAAATTAACTGATGATTAATTAAACAGTCAGGATAGAAGAGGACGCAAAGCTTCTGTTGGATCCCTCGTTACCATTAGTTTATATCCCTTTTCTTGCGGTTTTGGGCTGTAGCTGCAAAATCAAACGCTTGATTCAGCTGACAACAATCGCTTTACTGACCATGATCGGTGCATCATTTGTTTTACAATCTACATAATCTGATAGATCTTAAGGTAAAGATGTAATAAATTATTGCTCTCTAAGGTGTATGGGAGCTAACTTAAACATTTGTGTGCGATATTTTCGTACCATTTATCCCTCTTAGTATCACAGACCTATATACACATGTGTAAGTATGTAACACAATGTCTTAGTGCGCGCTTTTTTTCTATTCAACTTCTTTTTATTTTAACTCTTTTCATCCAACTTCTCCGTGAGTGGAATCCCCTTCCTCGTACAGCCTCTGGCAGCTTTTAATAAGCAAATCAAAACAGGTATCGATTACCTACATTTTTTTTGATAATTTTTTTTATATGTAATAGATCTATGAGCAAAACGTATATCGGGCGAAAGCATTAAAAGGAATTTCATTTTAAATTTGTGCGTAAAACGAGTATTTTGCTGAGAAATAGTGTCAACACTCGATCCGAAGTTAACTTAAACTTAGGGGAGACCCCGATTTCACGAAAATACTTAAGTAATTGCTTAGCCAAGTAAGTTATTTTGAAGTCTAATTGTCACAAAAAATAATGAATTTTCTTGTCGTCATTTGAAAAAATTGTATGTTTTTTTAATGAAATTAACATGTTAAAATAACAAAAATATTATATACCAAATGCAAGTCAGATTGAGCAAAAATTCATTTGAGTACAAGTTAAGAATTTTAAGAATCTTAAGAATTTACTTAGTA
>JAUMHA010399093.1:0-23489 GCA_032359765.1 Saxidomus gigantea | reverse complement strand
CTACATATCCTTGTAAGCTATTGAATCAAGCAGGAGTTAGAAAAATTCCTTTTGCCTTTTGCGCCGTAAACTAGTCTGATAAAACTCGCAACCAATAGCGTGTGTAAAATGAAAAAACTCACGGTCACTCTTTTCAATATATCGTCAAGAGGAACAAAATGTAAGCTCGGATGCTAACAACAGCCGAGAACACTTGTATTCCAAGCGTTTAAAGTTAACACATATCTATTGTATCAGAACTGTACTTTTCTATAAACACGATACAAATGAATTTAGGTAAAAACAATAGTTATATCGTATAAAGAAACTTAAAGTGTAATCCTTTGGGATAGTTTGCTTGATTTCCAATCAAGATTTGCAAACGACGTTTTGTGGCAATGAACAACTTTGATGAATTCAGCCGTTTGGGGGCAATTACTTACAGTGATTACATGACTGAGACATTGATGGACGGTCAATCTACAAAAGCAACAACAAAATTTACTGAAACCTCAGTTTGGTAATGGTTAATAGTATACATAGGTATAAAGTTAATGTTCTTTCGGCTGTTATTTTATTTGCGGTTTCATGTATAACTTATCAATGTACATGTATCTCATAAACTGAAAAAAAAAACATCAAAATAAACGTTTAAGGAAAATTCACATTTCTCAAAGCGATTCAAATTTATCTGTAGCCAATAATAAGTTTTTTATTATGTAAACATAAAATGTAACACAGATATTATTAACAGTTTGTGTAACAATGGCTTGACAACAGGTCTTTGTGCATAATATACATGTAGTAACATAATTGATTGGTCAAAATTTACTGAAAAAAATGCAATTCATTATAAAGAGGTTTCTATGCAAGTTTGTTATAGATGGATAATATTCCCGCCTCTTTGGAAACTTTAACAAAGGATCATGTTTTTTTAAGCAACTTTGGCTGTAAATCATATGAATACTATGCGTGCTAACATAAATTTAATAATATGATAAGAAAAGGAGAAATAACTACGGTTACATTTATGCTCCCTGGCAATTAAACTGGCATAGGTACATTGTAAGTTCGCATTCCCTACCACAGTATTTTTTCTTTCGATTTTAAGAAAAATGCGCAACCCTTATCTTGATAGAACCCGGAACATACGAAAGGACGGACAGAACGTCAAAAATGAAACGGATGATATGAAATGGTAACAATCTGTGCGAAGTTTTGTATTGCACATTTTAGCCGAGAATGACAAATGAGCAAGTTTCTGTCATCACTGCAAATGAACACCCCCTCCCAAGATTTATTGAGCACTGTCTGATTTAAAATTGATCATTAGCGTGAAAATGCAGTCTTTAAGATTCATTTCATGGGAACTCGTTACATTCGTTTTCAAGTACATGTACAAAAATGTATTTTATTTAGCAAAGTAAACACAATATAAGGAATGAACTTACCGGATCGTATAAAAACCACTCGTACGGTGTTGAAAGCATGGCCAGTGAGCGAGCCTGAAACAAATTAACAGTAACTATGTTCAATGATTACGTCTAACAAAAGGCAACAAATGTAAAGTTTACAAATATGTGGTAAATTCTGATTATATATATATGGATAAAAAAAAGTGATATAGTTTATTATAAACATAGACCAACACAGCTGAAGTAGCTGTGTTCAAAGTGACTTGATTGGCCAGTACATGGGTTTACATAGAAACAATATAACGACATTCGTAGAGTAAAACAAACAAACACCTTGTGACATTATTAAAAGAGACCTTCCAAATGATTACAACAATATTTTTTATGCTTTTCGCGAGTATCGTTATACTCAGGAAAATAAAGGAAGAACATTTCGAGGATCGACTTCCAATTGTTAGTGGTTGCAATAAATTAGCGACACAGCTTAAAAAGTATGGAATGCGGGTTGGGACATGCCACTTGCTAATTGCCACTTGCTAATTACTACTTGATTATTGCTAATTGCAGGTTTGGAGATGCCACTTGCTAGTTGCCACTTGCTTATTGCTAAGTGCAGGTTTGGGCATGCCACCTGCTAATTGCCGCTTGCTACTTGCGTATTGCTAGTTGGGACATGCCAATTGCCACTTGCGCCTTGCCACTTGCTTATTTGCTAATTGCTAGTTGGGACATGCCACTTGCTAACTACCACTTGCTTATTGCTAATTGCTAGTTGGGACAATCTAATTGCTATTTGCCACTTGCTACTTGCCAATTGCTTATTGCCTTTTGCTTATAGCTAATTGCTACTTGCCAATTGCTTATCGGTATGAATACCGAACATGACCGGGAAATAAGACCAAATCGCCTTTCCTTTAAACCTGTAATTGTAACGGGCGTCTTCTCAGAAGGAAACATATGACATACAGCGTCAAATGTGACCATATTGTGTTGAAAATTTGAGTTTTACAAAAGAACTGATGAATTATAGTTTGCCTTTTCAAAAACGAAAGTAGGTTTTCCAGTTTTCAAATATCTTTGTAATTTTCCAGAAGTCTCATAGAGATTGGCTGTAAATAGGTTGTACATTAATAAGCAAATGGATCATGCATACCAAACAATTTTTACATTCAATCACATTAAATCTTTTAATTTATACAAATTCAAAACGCGTGATCTGATGCATGTTCGTGAACATCGAACATGAGTCATGGGTTACTATTATAAGTAAACAAGACATCTACAAGGGTACATGTATAGATTATGAATTCAGAAAACTTTATTATGAATCATTAATTAAGTTTCATACTGAAAATATATTCAATATAAATAATCTTGCAGCTGAGGTCTTAACAACCCTTCAGATGTTAAAAAGTGGCAAAAAGCAAGTGGCAATTAGCAAGTGGCAATAAGCAAGTGGCAATTACCATGTGTCAATTAGCAAGTGCCATGTCAAGACCCACAATAAGCAAGTGTCAAGTGGCAATTAGCAAATGGCATGTCCAAACCTGCATTAAGCAATAAGCAAGTGGCAATTAGCAAGTAGCATGTGCCAACCCGCAATTAGCAATAAGCAAGTGGCAATTAGCAAGTGACATGTCCAAACTCGCAATTAGCAATAAGCAAGTAGCAATTAGCAAGTAGCTATTAGCAATAAGCCAGTGGCAATAAGCAAATATCAATAAGCAAGTGGCATGTCCCAACCCGCATTCCATAGAGACGATGATATGGATAATCACTCTTATATCAATAGGGATTAATCTTTCATTCAGACGAAATCTACCTGTGGAGTAATAAGACGATGTGATCATAGGAGTGTTCAGTTATAGATAACACACATTACCGTTACCTTAAATATCTCCGAAGTACATTTCCAAGACTTTTTATTTAATGATGGAAATATACTTAGTCTGTCAATTTACCTGATCGAATTATAATACAGAGATTGAACTCTTCTGGGTTGTCTACCTTTCTACAAGATTTGATAATCGGTTGTTTTAACTTTTTCTGTAGTAATTTCTTAGTTCATTTATTTCTTATTTAGATAATAATAAGAATTATAAGCAGTTATTAAGTTTTCTGCACATTTTGCAACAGTTAGCTGAATTAGAAAGTAATAAAAGTGTTATGAATGAAGTTCAACGAGTTAAAAAAGACTAATAATCAACGTCCTTATACATGGACCTAAGAATAGAGAAGCATATTGGTTAGATTCAGTTATACTCATATTACTGAGCACACGTAGTTTATGTCATCTGTTCATGGTAACAGGAAGGGTTAATTAAGGTGTAATTATATAAACACAATCAATATTTTTCATTTTAAGAATCTATAAGTTAATCCATCATGATTCAAGAGCAGTATTGATGTTGAGACCAAAAAGGAAATATCATACAATTTTAATTATAAAGCAAATATTTGAAGTTTTATGGGTGTCAGATAATTATTAAAACTCATTGTTCAAATCCATTTTATTTCAACATTAAAACATGTTTATCTGAAAGGCGGTAGGTAAGTAATTTAAAAGTATTTCAGGTATTTATGAGTAAATACACCCTGTCAGATCCGTCTCATCCTTACACCAACATGTTATAATTCATTATATTTAAAACTACTTTGTGAATTAAATAGCTCTATTAAACATTTTTTGAAATTTTTAAATGCCATGTAAGAACTATCAAGCCAGAATAGGCTTTGTGCTTATAAATTTTTTTTCATGCTCAACTGAGGTTGAGCACAAACAATTTTAACTCCGAGCACCATACATTGTAAGAAGCAAAATAACTGTCTTTTTTAGACAATTACGGAAACTTCTTTAACGCATTTTTATAAGAGACTTATAAAAACTGTTACAACTGTTATTTTTAGTTGTTTCAATCTATTTCAAAATGTTTTGATTATAAAAAGTTGCAAGGTTATTGAGTCACACACAGACTTAATTTCATTAAAAGATTGTGTTGCTACATGTATTTTTCGAGCGCTATTACTGTGACCGATGAGATGTCTGAAAATACAGATGAAAAGAGCGGCTGATATATTACTGTTTACGCCATTGCTCTATATGTGGTACATTGAAGATATGGGCCGCTGCTACATGCAGTAAATCTGTAGTAAACCCCATAAGTTCATGTTAAAGAAATGCACTTTAATACACATGTTTAATGGTTCGGTTATCTAAGAATTTGTATTGAAACATGCGCGTATTTATACAGAAAAAAGTACGAAAACGTGGTTACAATTCCTTTTACATAGCCGAATGTCTCGGAGTGTATGCTTACTGCATAAAATGTTTACTTAATTTTGAATATTGTGTGATGCTGCACTAAAACTGAAAGCTAACATTCCTGTAACATTTCATACTTCATTTTGAAAAGGTTTGGAAGTGTAATATAATACGAGATGAAACCCTGTTAAAGGAAAGCGAAAAAGAAGTTTGTCATGAAATATGACAAAGATGTCGCAAAAGATTTAAATTGGTGACAGTTAAGACCTGAACAAAATGAAATGTTTAAATTCAAACCTTCAGAAATATCATAATGCAACACACATGGCGTTTCAAACAGAAAATGTTAACTTCAAAATTAAAAGCAACAATGAATTAATGGTGCTAATTCTTAAGTATGGCTTAATTAAAATATAATCAATAATTGTATTGAGTTTCTATGGTAAAATTATGATTTGTGTGACTGTATGTGTCTAACATTTATAAGTTATTGGATAGAACTATAGGATACATTTTATGTTCTGGACAATGTAATCAAAAAGTATGTTGAAAATATCGAGGCTTTTTTGTTATTATTCTATATACATGTAACATGCATTTTTAAACTGTTAAATGAACGTATAACCGAATAAAAAGACCAAAGATATGCCTCTGTACCATATAGTAGTTCATACATTCATTGACTGTATAGGTTATACACTGATCAAATTTTTAGATTTAGTTTGAGATGTTAGCAAAATTCATGAAGTAAAGTTGAATTATCTTACAAAACAGTACTTGTTTGTAAATGTCTACAACAGGCGTTGACCAAATTTAGATCAGTTTGTACAGTTTGATAAAGACTATACTGTACAGTTATTTGTGACAGAAAATCCTTTTTGTTAAACTGGTGTCCACGTTTTAGCGTAAGGAAAACATTTAAGTATCTTGTAAGGAGGTATACGAATCTGTTAAATCTGTCAACTTCACTGTTTTTGTTGTTGTCTTAGTGACAACCTTTTCTAGCCTTTTCACGTAATTAATGTAATAAAGAAATGGTTTACGCTATCTCGTTTTCAGAAGTATTATATATATGAATATACGAATTTCTTTTGCAGACACGTGCATGCCTTGATAGGGTTACAAAAGAAAACCAAACATACAGGGAAGAGAAAAACTGTAAGATTTTGGAATATTAAAGCATTAGGACATGCTAATGCAGCTGGTAGGTTTCATTTTACTACCTACTACATTTTCTTCCTTTAGTAGTTTCATTTTTTGCTTCAGACAAAGATGTGCCATCTTATTCCTTTTTAACAGTCAATTGGTGATAGACAAAAATGAAACGGTGAAATTTACAACCATGTTTTTTTTTAGACACCATGAACATCTTTTCTGAAAACTGTCATAATATATTCTATGTAGACACATTTTCATTGTCTTTAAATAACTTCTTCTGATATGCTTATTCACAACATATCTCGTTTGTATTTATCTTTCAGAAAACATTTGTTTGTGCTTCGATTGTTCATAGAAAGAAGATAATCATTATTATGTGCATTTCTTTGTAAACTGTATAACAAATATTAAAATCAATCTATAGAAGGACGTAGAGGACCTATTCTGTTTGTATAATAACCCAAGCCAGACAAGTAATGATATAAATAAATAGGAACAGTCAATAACTGAAATATTAAAACTGTCTCTCACAATTCTTATAAATCGTGCGGTATTAATTTTGGTATTGAATACGTCCGCCAAAGATAATGAGATATTGTTTACAGTGGAAATAAATGAGAGAGAACAATCTTAAGTGGCTTGAAACCGTCTAGATGTACATACTTGACAATAAAGATTATATCAATTGTAATGATTTTCAATATGCATTTCGTAGATCAATAGCTAATCATATTGTCTGGGAGTTCAAGGGGATCCAGAACTGTTGACATTATACGTCAATATACCGATAAGCAGTCGCAAACAAGACTACATCTAAAAGACATTTTTATTATTTCTGATATTAATTAAAAGAAAATGAAATGAAAACTGAGTGTTTTGCCGAAGCAAGCATGAGAGCAATGACTTAATAAACTTGCATGGAAGACTATAAGATGACTTGATTCTTCAAGGTGAAAAGCAGGGTACAACACAAGTAACCCTTACCAAAGGGGTATTGGTATGACCAAAGTAAGTTTTTCTACTGGCCATCTTTTACTCGGTAACGTTATTAGTTATATTAAGCTATTTTTGCAATTCTTGAGTTTTTAAAAAACAGTAAAAGGTAATGCACAAAATCCGTCAGCATAAACACATACCGTTTCAAGTAAAATCGCTACATTTCGTTTTCGGCAGAACACAATGGATCTTTTCATGAAAACCCGTCGCATATGGACAAGGTGATCTTTAACTTGTTTCTCATTTGATTCCTTGTCTAACCTCCAGGACTTTATCATAAGTTCATGGTCTGTCAGTAGCTTTTCTACAACGGATATACCTGTAAATACATAAAAGTTTACCAAATTAGATAAAGCACTGACAGGGAGTGTCCTAGTACTCGTAATTAAAATGCAACTTGTTCAAAATTGTTTAATAAATTACGGGGAAAAGATGTCCGTTCTTAAGTTCTTAAATGACATTCAAAGCACTTCGTAGCACTTACTTCGTAGCTTGAATTGTTCTTTTTATTATGTTATATAAAAGAAAATTAACTTCATATAACAGGTATACTTGTCTTGGTGATATACACAGAAGATAAATAGGACTTTGATTGCCCTACGTTTACTTGTGATATGGGAACATATTATGATCTTTATTCTGTGTCGTTAAGCAGAGATTGATTGAATTCATTTAAAATTCAGAAGCTGGAATCATGTGTTGTTCTTCGGTAAAGCCGTTTTACATTCTAAAGATACAAAGACATTTTCCGCTGAAAATTTAGATTATAATGAATAATTTGTTTTGTAATGATTCCCAAAAGCTTATGAATTATATCACCATCAAGCTTTCCATATGATGTTAAGGTAGTTATAAATTCACAATCTTTTGGGAATATTTTCTCGATTTTAAGGAGCGAACTAAAACTCAAACAGAATCTAATGTGACATAAAGTGCAAATGCTCGACGCACATTGGTTAGCAGCAAAATTATATTATATAATAGAATTACAGACAGCTATCTTCCCTACAATGTAATTTTACATTAATGTGTGTTTTCACTTAAATTTTCATTCAGTTTACCCAAGACTACCCACTTTTTATAAACATGATTTAACGGGGAAATTATTTCTTAGATCTTGAATGCGACTCCTCATCTTCGACAGGGAAAGACGTTCTCTTTTTTAATAAAATTGTTTGTTTAAATTAGATAATGTTCAGACATTTTTTGGGTAGAAGATTGAATCTTAGCATCATTTAGAGTTGAAGATTAACGCTCTATTCTTTTGCGTGTCAGATTTTCAGAAAATCTGTCTACCGTATCGTTCCTGTAATTTGTTTGCAAAAACTTTATCTCTCGTTGTAATACAAGATTTTCCCCTTTTTCTCATTTAAAGTAATTTATTATTTTCATTTCTGGCATTCGACTGTGAGCTATTTATTTTGGTTTTATTATTTTGTCAATACTTGTTGTAGAGGATATCTTGAGTAATAATGGCAGCTAAACAAACAAATGGCATGCTTTAATAGAACGAATCACAAATTCCCATTAATGTATTGCATTTTGTATTTGGTTTCGTTGTTTGCTTTAAGTAAATTGAATTAAATGCATGCAAAATGTATTAACCGAACAAAGTGCATCCTACTTGTGAATACAGCATAGCTCTAAAAGAAGGCGTATTTATTTTCCTGTCAGTCCTATTCACATTACAAACCATGTTTGTATGATCGATATGTCGGAACTTATTTGAAAGTTGTTTTTATAGAATATAAGTAGCTCTTTTTGGTCTTCATTAATTTTGGAAGCAGTCATAGCTCTAACGATTATGCATAAACGATAAACGAGTACATTTGAATTTAGCCATACTGAAGAATGTCATTATTTAAATATACAAATATAATCCAAATGACAGTCACCTTGTTGGCAATAACCTTCAGCAGAACGGAACATTAAATCAACTGTAGACCAGATTAATCTAGTTATGACATGTACTATGAGTCACACAACTGCAAATAAATTGTGTAATCCATGTCCCGATTAATCGTTTTGTGGTAGCGCACAAAACTGGAATTTGAGGTATATAAAATCTGAGGTTCGGATACATTCCTGCTTAGCTTGAAACAAGTAAGGGTCCTAATAAAACAATTACACAGGCTATCTGTTTGTTTCTGTTTCTCCTCGTCCTCACCGCCTTTATAGACGAACCGTGAATGTTTCCACGTCAGATATAGATACACTAAATAAATTCCTTCGCCAATTATGTTATAGTTTATAACGAAGTGTACGTTTTACAAAATAGTTATCGTGTCTGTTTTGTGAACTCACTGAAAACACTGACTTTCAGTTACTGCGCCCGGATGATGCAATTTTGTGCTTTCTCAAAATTGCATCATCCGGGCACAGTAACTGAAAGTCAGTGTTTTCAGTGAGTTCACAAAACATCGGTTTATTTACAAAACATCTGATGAAAGCTCCTGTAGTAGACACATATACCTCGCCAAGCAAAGCCTCTCTGTTTACGTTGTATTTACTCCCAAGTGTTATTGAAGAATTATGTAAGACCACGGAAAGGTTATTAGTGAGTAACATATTATTTGGAATAATTTTGCGAGAAAGTTTATGTTGGTCTTATTTATGCCATGTTGATATTGCTGGGCTAAACGAACAGTCCTTAATTTGAGACAAAGGTATAAAGAACAGGTCAGTACGTGAATACGAAATGCCATTCAAAGACATTAATGTGTTGAATGGAAAAGGTATCTGGTTATAGAAATATTGTGGCCAGTCCCTAAGACGAACTACACATTATGATTGATCAAGCGATATTATTTCATTTACTTGTAGTAGAAATGAAATATGAAATCTGTTTAAAACGATGGGTGGTTTAAATATATGTTTGAAAATGAATAAATAAATTGTCTGAAAAATACACAAAAGTATTGTGCAGTTTACTATTAGATCTACTATTTCGCACAATGTTTCAAAATATTCCATGTCAGCAAAGAAAGTTGACAAAGTGACAACTACAAAACTATACGGTTTTATATAATCTAGGCGTGAAGCGTTGTTTTATAAGACTATTGGTTTTCTCATCATTTTGTTCAATATCGCGACCTTTATAAATATCATGAATATCTTAATGGAAGCTACATTATATTTCATAAATAATGCATTATGTAGATTGCAATATAAGATAACATATCTTGTTTTAGAATTTTCATGTAAATTATCTTGGATACTAACATTCAAAAATCAGATAAGGTCGCTGGAAGTTATAAAACCAAAACGGACATGATTACCGTGGACCGTGCCTCTGAGATCACGGTACACGGACATTTGACCACGACATCATAGAGGTCCACCAGACAATGTAATATGCTCTGTGCCACGCACATTCAGACAAGAAGATTTTTTTTTTTCATATAAATCTATTTACCGATAAGCGACCAATATTGCGTGGTCACTTCAGACACTGGGGACATGATTTGAACAAACATGTTAGGGGCAACTAATGTTACAGACAAAATGTCTAAGCTCTACACCTTCTTGTTTTGCTGTGGAAGATTTTAAAAGAGTTTTCAAATACAACTTAGCATACACGTTTTGCATAAAATGAAATAAGTGACACCCGGTAGGGGCTTATATTGAAACCGGGGGATGATATGAATAAACTCGTTAGAGATCCACGCGTGACCCTTGGGGCATAATTTGTAAAAACTTTGTAGAGACCCACTACACAATGCCTCACACCGATTATCTAAGCTCTGTGCTTTGTTGTTTCAGACAAGAATAGTTCAAAAGCGTGATGTGACAACCATAGTTCTGCATGGAATGTAATTCTTTGAACAACATTGTTTGAATTTGGCTAAACGGTTTTGGAGTATTGTTCGAAATCAATTGTTGATGACGCACGATACACAGAACAATCACGACGGCCGACACACGTTGGACGACGGACACATGGTGAGCACAATAGCTTACCATAAGCACCTTTATATGATAACATTATTGTTTTATTAATGTATCAGTTCTCTCTTGTTCGCGACGGGCAAAAGAGAAGAAATGATGTATTTGCCATGACAATAAACATAATCATGATTTTCCTTTTACATACGAGTAGTATTTGTACGACTATCACAACATGTATATACAACTATCTGAAATCTGTTCTGCAGAATTTGAACGCTTGCAGTTCAGTTCTTTAGTATAAAAGACAGTACGTTTGAGAGTTACTTTTAAGTTCTTACCAATATAGCATTACAGTCAAAGGTATTGAATAAGTATTCTATTTTGACTGGATCTAAAGGTACAGCGAGACAAATATGCAAGAAGATTTGCGGCAGTTTAATATTGGATAGGCATAGATGATAAATTAACTGACCCCATCATTAATAAAGACCTGATGGAACTAAACCAGGCATGTAACCAGCAGAAGACCCTAGCGTTATATTTCTCACTTGTCATTTTATTCTTTAACATTGTTTGTTGATCTACAAAATGATATTTTGTAAAATATTTTGTAAAATACAATATACTACTTGTTGACTTTTATGCTATCTTTTAGTTGAACTCTGCTTTGAGTCCTGTGGGCAGAATCTTAGAATTAATAATCTGCTATTGAATGAAACTCATTAATCTTACTGGTTTTACTTGCTTAAAATATTTGCATGCAGGGTTTTATCAGAAATTAATTAGATAGCGCGTAATGGTTGAACACTTTACGCCATGCACATATCAGACCTAAAGAAATGTACAAATTTAAATTGGTCAAGTTATTTTTTTAAACGTGCATAATGTATCTCATGCTAATTTGCGGCAAAAAATGGTTACAATAATATCTTTATACGAGAAGAATTTTGTGTCATAGCTACATTGTTTTACATATTTGATTCAACATAAGGTATAATGTCAGCATTATTACAAATTTAATTCAAAATGTACCAAAAGCATATACAAAAGGTGTAGTTTCAAGAAATCGCATTGTCTTTGTTATCAAACGATATATTTCGAGATAGTTTTGACTTCAGATACATCGAAGTATTTTTAATTCACAATTCCTTTTCATGCACTTAAATACATTTTTAAAACAGTAATTCAGTCGCAAAAGCAGATGCAGGACAAGTCATGGCGTCATTGACTGTTGAAAACGCATCTAACTTTTGCGACAAGGACAGGTCACATTTCCTCGTCAAAATTGTAAAGAGTTTGCGCGTATTGTCAAGGCAACCTCTCAATGATTTTAGGACTTCTTTAAATTTCACGGGTTATTCAACCAACTAGCTTTAGGGGAATGAAAATGTCTTCAGAGCAATCTCCGAGGAAAGTTTTCGTTTTTCTAAATAAAAGTAAATAAAAGGCAAAACATATACATTGAACTTAATATTTTGCTTATGTTAAGTCCACGTATATTTGGATGACAACAATTGTTCACAAGGAACTTACACATGATGCAGAAGACAATGTAAAAGTAAGTTCGGACTGTTAGGCAATATCCTCAGGAGAACTGGAATACGGCTTTGTGAATTCAAACGGAAACACATATAATACTCTTCATATGATTTTCACTCAGTTATAAGTAGGTTTGCAGAAGAGTATCTAACAAAAACATGAGACAGGTTCCAAGAGCTAGTTATGAATCTGTTTAAGAAGGAGGTATCATTTAACGTTTCCCCCGTCACGTCAACATACATGTAGCGTTTCTATTCCAACTATATGATATGGGTTTTCGAGAATGATGGAAACCCCATTGTATAATTTTGTCAAGATATTATTTTATTCATATACCAGCATTTTAAATTGATGAAAACATCGCTTAGAATTGTTCTGCCATGTAGGCTTTCGACAGTTTTGCATGCCAAGAAAAATAATTGGCCTAGTTCATTTAAAGTATTTAAGACAAAAATGAAATTACATTCATAAATTTATATCTTTGTTGATTTTTCGGTGTTTTATGCTAAACCTGTTGTTTGGCCCAAGCTTGCTGTATGTTAGCTATATTTCTGTATCCGTTTAAGCATGTGCCTGAATTACGTTTTTGTTTTACGAAGGATTGATTCTCTAAATTTCTGAATAAAATCGATAAAGACGACATAATGTGTTAAGAGCCGTGTGTTTCTCCATGATCCTTAGTTGATATTTATTTGTGTTAGTAAAATCACATATGCTTAGTGGCAATATGTTAAATCGATTGCCTCTGGCTTGTTAGGCTAACGTTGTACCCTCATGTAAATCTAGGGATCCCACCCTCAAAGTTCCTTTTAAATATTGTGTATCAAAGACAGTAGTTTTGTACTCGAGTGAAATGTTGTATTAGAAATAATAAAATGTAATAAAACAGACTGTTTTGCCTGGTGATACACCAATATATCAATTGGTTTGTCTATATATAATTTATTGGCAGATCATATCTGTTTCGAATCTTTTTGAAATACCGGGATAACAATTTGGTCGTATTTTAATTGTATTGAATTTAGATGTAAAGGTAATGCACTAATACGTAATTCAGTATGCGCTCATGTTTTTTTTGTGTATATAAATATTATCGTTTTATCTCCCGTTCTATACTTTTAACTTTCCTTTGATTTTCCTATCAATCAACATTTCTTTCTATAAAGATTACTCTAGAAAACATGCAAAGTGTTCCCGTTTTAAGATTTGAATCAAATACAAAATAACTTCTGCAGAATTCACAAAGACAGAAATACCCATTTCAATAAATTTAAACCTTGCTTTAATCCCTGATGACCGATTACTTATCTATAAATGCAGATCATTCTATGATCTGACTTTTCAACAACGCATACTGGGCTTCAGCTTAACCGCTGAATCAATAAGATTTTGTGTTTTGTGCCACTTGACAAACTATTCTAGAGTCTATGTTGCATTTTGAACGTCAACCGTACTTTAATTGTTACATGAAATCCCAGTGTTGCATTCATGCCATATTAATACACCTTGACAAGAGTAGAGGAACACTTATTTTTAACTTAAAAGTACGTCTCTCCAGCACTATTTTATAACATGATAGTGAACTATCTCCCGATAGTACAGTTAATTGTCTATACCATTCTTACAAATATCTGAAACAATTTTTATTAAGGCATAAATAACTCTATTGGTACTTGTCGTGACTTGATCGATAGTCCTTTTAATTTCAGTCTCTAAAATTGTTGCTAAAACAGTTAATGGAATATTGTGTCAAACAAAACAGTGATTGATATCCTAAAATTCGGAAAGTAATACTTTCCTAGTAAAAAAAGCAATTACTGACATTTTATCCTATAGCTATTTTTCTTTCTTCTTATGTTCCCATAGGCACACCCTATAAATTGTTACAGTATTTTACTTCTCAAAACTCCCTTCCTTGTCTACATGAGTATTTATGCGCATTATTTTAGTAACATTATGTCTCTATGGTAGACATAGGTAAGACTGCAGTTAGGTTTTGGTACATGTAATAAATAATTTAACAGATAAGGATCCATGCTTTTCATTTACAGCCATTCTTATCATCAATAACTATTTTCGTTCTTACTCGACGAAGAAGCTGTTTGTGGAAAGTGTAAGGTTCATCCATAGAATACCATGGTCCGTTTGCCGTAGAACCATCGCCGTCTTTTCAATCACTTAATGGACGAAAAGTTACAACTGCGATTCGCGAAGGTACAATGACGCGCGAAGTTGCAATACGTTAGCCAATGTTAGTTCCATAGTATAAACTGTCCACATCATAAACTCCATGTTCTCGTCCAAAATAATATTGGCGAGAGTCAAGTATCCTGTCAGACAAACCACCGAGCACTACAACATTCAGACGTATGATTTACTGTGGTAAGTGCAATACATGTATCTAGTCTGTAGTTAAGTTACTTTTTGTCATTCGTTTTCGTGGAACTTTAGTGGCTACGCACGGTATGAGCGATCGTTTATCATTATTATAACACAATGAAATGCTCTCATCTGCGACAGTTTGATTGGAACGGAATTGGATTTTTGTATGGCTTCAACAGAAATACATATTTTCTTCACGCACATATATAAAAACAAGGTAGTTATAGATGGTCGGCGACTGCTGAAGCACTCAACATAGATTTAAAGCAAGATTAATGAAATGTATCCACGAAAGAAGCAAATAGGTAAGTTCAAAACAATCTTGTGGTTCTACAAGAAGCAATGCAACGACCACTTAAATTAAACGTACGACTTTTATTTTAATACTTTTTTACCAACATAAAACTGGACCGATGATTTCGATAAGCCTATACATAACTGCTCAACTTCTATCAAATTCCTCTCAACGATTTGATTGAGTGAGCTACGCTCTCAAATCACTGCGCACACAAGATATCACCCGACAATGGAAACTACCACGTGATGGCGTGGAAACAAGTATATTAAAATCAATATTTTGAATGATCTTTTTGTGTTTGACTTCTTGACAGTATGATTTCAAAATATTAATCCCACCACACAAACAGTACATAAAAAACTAACAAAAACATTAAGAAATTGTATTTTTTAATTTTTAATACGATTTAGATAAAAACGTGGGACATTGTATTCTATAAGGGTAAGTAACCACTGCGGCGTTTACAATGATCCAAAATCTGGTAGTGGACATCTATCAGATTCACTGATATCAGGTACAAGTAGTTGGCAGACGCTTTAAATTCTTGTAAACACTTATTTGTATTCAACAGAATACATTGATTACAAGGACGAGTTAAAGCTGTTAAAATGATCCAAATCTGATTGTGGAAATCTGTAACTGTAACGTTCACTGATACCCGTGCAAGATGATAGGTAAGGGGATGTATAAGGTGAAATGTCTCACTTTGCTTAGAGAACTCTAAAGATAAACAATTAAACAAACGCTGTCCAAGTATTGTAAAGAGGCTGATCAGTGTGAAGAAGGTAGACAGTGATGTATGCGATATTCTTTATCATAATGTTCTAGTGTTTAAGTAGCGGTACCTAAAATCTGTAACGAATACAATCTACAAGATAGAAGCATCAACTACTTTTCTATGTTGAACCACAATGCCCTTCTCATATACCAGCTGTTGTTGGTTTTAAGGGAGGTAAATGTCCGTGTATGTCACATGTACCACATATACAACCGACTCCGCATCATGTGATCTTTCCTTTTCCCGAGACTCAAAAACCTATTGTCATGTAGACATTTTGGCTCACATAAGCGGGAATGTCTGCTATCTGTAACTAACGCGTGGTATACCCAACACTGACAAGAAAACAGCTGAATAAAAAAAAAATGATTTTTACTGGAAATAACGAGAACATGTTAGTTGTTTTCAAATATGACGTGTTTTTGGTACATTATTTAAAATAATGAACACGCTGTTTAATACTGATAAAGTTTATATTCTGTTACATTATGTTGAAAATTAGTGGAGACTGATATGGATGGTAAGTTTCAAAGATCGTGTGAGCAATTAATGTCCATCAGGGAAATCTTAACAACTTCTTAACACAATTACTTGTTGTTTTATGATGTAATTGATCAAGCTGGTCGTCTGTTGATCCTTTAACTGTCAATAGCGCGTCAGAGCTTAGAGAAATAATGTTGTGTGCTGAATTTTCCAACCTTAAAATATTTTGTTCAAAATGTCATCGGCATTCAGAAGATTGTTAAAATATTTAAAATGAGTGATATACTTCTGAAAATATTTAATTAAAATTGTGATTGTATCCGATTTAATTTGACATTTGACTTTTCTTATAACTTTTAAGCATTTAAATAGGTTTTTTATCATACAATCCAGTTACGTTTAGTTGATCACAATGCAGACGAAATACCGAGGGGAATGAATGCCAAAGCATGTGGTCTATCCAAAAAAATCTGCTCACCCTTAAATATTGTCTATTGAAACTCGAAACACATTGCTAATATTTGATATCGCGTGTTTTGTTGTCGTCACGATATCAGCTGTGTAAATGTGACGCTAATCAGGGACTCACTTGGTATAAGATATAAAACGATTTTTGTACAAGTAATGTCTTCCTTAATGACTTTGAAAACACAGGCATCTTATTTTCTTTTGTTATTTCGTTTTACCAATAATCTAGAAACCGTAATTGAAGGATATTTTATTCTACATGTATTAAGCTTTACAGCACCATTACATAAGCATAAGCATGTACATAATTAGTTTCTTTGCTAAAATACGGCTCAGGGTTTACATTATATAACAGATGACCTAATCTTCCTGGACATTTCTTAATTAATCGATAGACGTCTTACTAACTGTTGTGTAATAATAAAAAGAGATGTTGTTTCATGATATTAATGTTAATAATCTTCACGTTAACTTGAATGTTATCGGACCTATTGCAATCGAAATATTTTCATTCAGATAAACCTCAATGCAAATGAAGTAACAATAGGGCAAATATTGCCCACAAACGCTTGCCTGGCTGCCATTGGGTATCATACAATCATATCACAGGAAGGGCCAATTTTGATCTAGGGGTCAGAACATTCGTAGATGTCCATTGCTATATTCCACATTGCTAAGCTCTGTGCCCTTTGGCTCTAAAACAGGACCCTTTATTGACCTATTTTGGGCAATGCTACATGCAAAATATTTGAGCTTCTTTGAACAACTTAAATAATGCTTCATGCAAGGAATATCCCTGCCAGGTTTCATCAACATTGGCCCCGTGGTTTTATAGGAGACGCGTTTGAAGTGAATTATGAACGGACGGGCGTACGTCGGACGCCGGACAGTGAAACATCCTGGCGCGCTAAGCATTAAAGAATTAAACCTGGCCCTTTAAAAACAAGGCCCACTTAAACGCAATTATTTGTACGCTATATGGGGAAAACTGTTTACGGAAGAATTTGCATTATTTTGCCTTATTATTTTGAACTCTAAGGAGATAATCAGCATCAAATAAAGGGTCAGCAATCCAGTACAGAACAATTATCAAAGGATTAGTCTCTCGTTTCATAATGCTCTTAGTAACAGATATGCCTGTAAATCAATATTACATTATCAGATCTTTTGAATAAAGTATGGAAAATCATAACCTACAATTTCATAGAACTTTATTCACAATTCATTTTCAACGACATAATCGTTCTAAGTAAAACAGAGCTATACAATTTTGTCTAACCAATGTGATTGTTCTGGTGAATTGGCAGCCAATATCAGACTCAATGAAATATGAGGAATCGAATTTGTTCGCTGACTGCACTCTCCGTATGACGACGGCTTCCATGAAAACAAATTTAATAACTGAAACCATTTAGCCTCATAATCATGCCTAAGTGGATATTGATGTTTGGTTATACGCTCATCAAGCGTCCCGACTTGACATCTTGGGACTCTAGAAATTTGCATTTCATGGGTTACATCTAGTCATCTGCATAACTATATAGAACAAGTTATCGTATTAAGAAGTAATGTGGATATGACAGACCAATACAAAATGCCTGGTGTAGTCTGTAAGCTATTCAAAGCCAGCTGAACTTCATATGCACTCTAAATACAGACTGGATAATAAACTATTTCTTTCTCAAAGGTGCCGTGGTGTTCGTTTATTTGCAGCATTGGTATTTAACACGACCATGAAAGAGCTAACGTACATTTTAGATCTCGAATTTAGCCATAATTACGCAATTTGCTAGAAAGAATTGCACGAAAGCAAGTTGTAATTATAGCGTTCGTTTCAATTTGTAACGAATGATTGCTAGTGATGGATGAAAAAAGTTTAATAAAATAGGTTGGTATTTCGCTATGCTTACAAAAGTAAAAGTAAGTTTATTTAAAATGCACTACTTCGTTGACAGGATTGACTTTCTTCAATCATGAAGGATATACTGGTTATCGTTACGGTGACGTGAACTATCATAATTAATATATTTACGAATAGAAATGAATGAAATGTTCATTTCATCTTTTTATGTTTATTGTCATATTCCTGATGTCTCTAACACAAACAAACTTTCGAATTGCATCATTCTGGCAAATTGATCGTTTACAAGGCAGTGTTTATAAAGACTTCATTAAAAGTTTTAATAGTTTACAACTTTAAAGCGAAAGTTGCCATGTAAAATCTACTTCTAAAACAAAACGTTAAGTTTTCATTTCAGTTTAAGTAATATCTACTGGCAGCATCGGGACATTCATCTATAGTTGTCTGTAAATAAATCTCAGATTGATTCTCATTCAACTACGTTTCCTTTTTAAAGCAATTATTGGCGGAAAACTTTCCAGTTAAATGAAGCATATGGTATAAACAGTTATTCTCTGTGTACAATCCAAATCAATTACAATGTTCCTCTGGATATTATCAAACGGCTTTCCTAACGGATTGTCCGGCTTTATTGCTTCAAAAGTCCAATGATCCAATAAAATGATGTTCGTCTTTGCCATTTCATCCCAAATTTTCTATTTGTTTGCACGCAAAATGTCATGGAAGAATAATCAGAAACGGCAGAAGAAAAATAAATGATCTGATGTAGTCTTGGAAATTGGCTTTTGTCTGTATCATTGAGACTGACTGCTTGTTTCTCACAGTCTTGAGACATCGCGTGCATACAATCAGTAACTTATTTCTTCTGTTATTGACAGTATATTGATCTAGAAAGGATTTAAGTGTTACTATTTCTTTCAAATGTAAATTTCATGCATTCGGCATGTACTTTATTCTAAAAGTTTGAATTTTATTATATGTTTTATGCTTGTTGTCATTCTTTATAGGGTGGTATCTAACTGACGCGCCAGCTATTTATAAGTGGAAGACTCCATCGCATTACTTAATGTAAAACATTGAATTTAATGTGTGTTGTTACCTTCAAGTTATCAAAAAACATATAATTTCACTACTTGTTTTTTGGGATAACTGTTAAGAAAACATGTCATTCTTACCTGAAAATTGTTTCAAAACAATACATATTACCCTATATCTCATTGGAATTATTAATACATGAGTTTCTATCGGTTGTGTGTACATAGTTGATAAGTTTGTAAGCTGTCGTGTTCGATATAATTGGCTTTGACTAAGTCTGTATGTCAATGAATATGTGTTTCATTCACCAGCCCACAAACCGTCGGACAACCTTCACCTTCAGTAGAAAGAGTTATGGTCTTACTTTATTAAATCATATATAAGCAAAAACCAACTCAGGTTTTATCACATATTAAATAACAAAAATATTGAATTTTCCCACTATATGTAAGGTTTCATTGAAACTTTGTACACTTGTTCTGATGTTTATTGTCTTATAACGAAGGAAAACATCTGTTGTGCCTCGACCTTTGTTTCGTTCTCGCGTAAAAGTATAGATAATTACATAAACGTTCACGTTTAGGTTGTATATATTGATAGGAACTAAAAAGTGTTATGTTCATCACTGTGTTAGTCTCATTAGGTACTACCTTTGTATGTTTGGAATGCATCTTGTAAAAAGAAAAAGATTATTTGAATTCACATACAATATAGTAATTAGGGGTATTGATATTAAACCAAACTCGGCCTTGGTTCAACAGGATTCTTTGAATTTGTATACAGTAATTAGGGGCATTCATGTAAAACCAAACTCGGTCTAGCTGCATTAATATACACGTTGTTATTTTATCTTTCCGTTAATGTTAGCTACAATATCGAAAGGAATGTATTCTTACAAAATACAAATATAGAGGATATTAAGAGGCCATTTAAGTGGAATTGACTTCTCAAAAGTAAAATTACTTCCACACGACTACACTTCTGTATGGTTATACATCTTGTTTATATTTACAAAATAACTTCTGCTACAGTCAGCTATCTAGGAATCCTTCCTTACCCGAGTCCTTTCTTCAATTTTCAAATCATACCAAAAAGCAAGCGAGCCGCTCTCTAACTTTTAGCTACTTTTTTTGAAAGTATTGAGAGGTACATGTGTACTATATAAGGTGTTTTAGGAGTTGTTGTATTATATACTCGTAATACGGCTTTTATTGTTAACATCTGGATATCTTTTTTCAACACTTCCAGTTGGCTCGGGCAGCAAACAGTGCAAATAGTGTATAAGTCCACTTTAACTTATAATTGATATATCTTATATATCTTAAATCTGCTGATACATAGGCTAGAGAAAACCATACAGAGATCCTCATATAACTGAAACAGACACAACAAAGTCCAACATTCAATATAATTATTTTTAGCATATTGCAGAGAAAATAAAAGATAAATTGTATGCTATTCATATTCCAGGTACTAAATATATCCTTTAAATCACTATTTCCATTAACTGATTTATTATTTATATTAACCGAATTAATTCATGAAAGTTAATAAAACTTGAGATACGAAATTTTAGAAGAACAGTGACGATAAGGTAGAAGTTATGATTAACAAAATTGATACAGCTCATTCAATTGGATGATAGGGTAACACTATATAAATAACAGTCTATTAAACAAACTGAAAATAGAATAAGCTAATTTTAGTAAAATGAAAAGTGATACTTGCACAGTAATACTTCAACAGATTAATTAAGTAAAATTATTTTACCATTATTAGGTGCTGATTCCAAGACTTACCACAGAGTAATACGCACATATGTCTGAGATATTTAGAGATAGCGCTAAATATAACCGGGAAATATTTTAACTTGGCCAAATATATTTATTTCAAAGCCAACACAAGATATCTCAATCTGAGACAAGTGTAATGGTATATACAACTTATTACTTTCGAACAGTCACCAAGCGCACTAAAAGAATAAAGCGACAAAAGAACTAGGACACCGACATTGAATATCTCCAATAAGATCTATTTTTGAATAGGATAATCTGCTTCTACGTTAATCGGATGCAATTTAGCTGAAATGCACTCAAGAAAGTCATTCATTTTCATTGGCGAAGCTCCGGTGAATAAAACATCTAATCTTGTCCAGGAAATCAAACGCTTTACACTTGATAAAAATAATATTAGAATAAATAGCCGTCACACAATTTCCATCAGGTTCCATCTAATACCGATCAATCATCGCTGTAGGTTTTCTGATTATAGTCATAACATGACAACCTTATTCAAAACTGTTGAAAAAGAGCGAGTGCCCGTGAAGTCTATCTTCGTATCCTGTTGGAAACTTAATTAATAATCTGAGACACGGAGACCTGTGGGATTTATGTTTCAGGAAATAAATGTCAAACTATCTTTTTTCCAATTACTTTTGCAATAATAACATGGTATCTTTTCATTAAAAACAGCGAGAGGGCAAACATAAAGTGATACAAATACTTACAGTTACCAACGTTAACAAAATATGAACTTAACAGTACCATAATGCCAGCAATAGCGAAGAATATTTGTATTTTCTTCGATATAAAATTTGCATTGTTTTAGAGGGAAAGTCTTCGTGTTTGAGAGCTTTGTGTGTCAAACTTGTCCAGATAAATTTTCGGTTGAATTCATATGTTTATTTCAAAGAGGCATTTTCAAAACATAGCGCAGTGTATATACCCAAAAACATTATTTAAAAAAGTAATTAAACGTTGAAATTCCAGCAAATTCTTTGTTAAAGGAGTGGAATCATACATCTTGTAGCTCTAATACTTGTTTCATAGATTTTTGGTGGAGTGCAATGTATTATAAAAGGTCGCTATACTAGCTCTGTGAGCAAACTAGACATTTTTCGATATATCTTCATATTCAAAAGTGCATTTATTAATCATTTGAAGTGTGTCTAGCTTATTTTTAATGCACCAAAATACTATACAAATGTGTTACTTTTAATAGTTACGTATGCATTATATTATGTTCAATCAATTTAAAGCACGTAGGAAATATAAGCTATATCATTAAAAGCATTTTATGTAAAATGCCAAGATTAAACCAGCACAGATTGTATTCTTATTTTTCTGTAAAAATGCATGTTTCAGCAGAGGGATATAAGTTTAAAGAGCTTTTACACTGTTTTGTCATAATTAACTGCAAGTGTCTACAAATTTTCACAAGGTATCATCCCGTTTCTTCATAACGAGTATTTTGTTTCCTTCATCGTTAAATATAATAATTTATATACATTTGTAAACTTCAGGTAATTTCTGGTAATCACTGTCTGAAAAGGATATAACTAACACGTTTAGCAGAAGTTTGTAGTTGTGCACTCAGATTTAGTAAATCAGGAGTAATCCTTATAGACATTTTATTAACACGCACTTATCTGGATAAACTTTAATTCTAATATGGTTTATGTCTAATGTTTGATAAAACACATTGTATATAAAATTGAAGATAACGCGTACTTACACGCAAAAGTTTAGTATTGTAAGGAAAGGTATCTTACGTACAGTTAAATAAAACGTGTAAAAAAACGCTTTTATTCCTATTTAGCTCATTTAGTTCCAGATAAAGTAAATATTGTGATATTACGTGTTTCCTCATAATACATTTTGTGATACATTAAAGACCGATCAAAAAGTTGAAAAGTTACTTTAGACTAATTAAAAGTGCATTACATGTAATGGTATCAGCGGACACTATCTCCTTAGCTGTATGTCTTATGAAAAACAATGATATTGTACGTATATACTGTACCTGAGATCATCGTTCTGTGATGCTGCTTACTAGGGAAATAAGTTGGAAACGTCGTTTTTTAATGTTCTCATTTAAAGGTCCACTACTAAGCGAAAATTAAGTGACAGTTATTTCAATGGCAAGTACATTACCTTATGCAAGACACT